>ML681994.1:3198833-3358972 GCA_007922195.1 Podocnemis expansa | reverse complement strand
CCTTCTTTTTGACTATTCTGTTATGGGCTTTGTCAGAAAAAGAAGGGACACTACTTTCTCCGGTAAATGACAGCCTGAATTTCCAAACTCTGCTAAACTGGTCATATGGGCAGCAAAATTAATAACTGTACAGTAGAGACAGGGATATCAATAAGTTTTCTGTTGATAAAAGGCTCTACAATTTCAGGAAGGGTTAAATCATAGGATCAGGAGGAATTCTTAATTAAGAAGTATGTTTAATTGAGGATTACTGTCTGGTTCTGACTAAACTGCATGCTAGTTTTTATTTGGCTAATGTTTGACATCGTGCAGGGGTCTCAAACTCAAATCACCATGATGGCCACATGAGGACTAGTACACTAGCCTGAGGGCTGCACCACTGAAACCTTTTCATACAGCAATATTGCAAATACTGGTAACATTGCGGGCTGCAAGAAAAAGCTTTAGGGGCTGCATATGGCCAGCAGGCTGCGTGTTTGAGACCCCTGATATAGTGTGACAAGAACTCAAGCACTAAATCTGTCTCTCAGGCTTCCAGTGAATTTGGAGAGTAGAAAAGAAAGATATTTCTAGTCTAATTCTATTTTCTGACTTTTTGCTTATTTATAGTCAATGTTCCCTCTGAGCTGATGGATGCAGCTGAGCAAATTGTTGGATGCACTGGAGGAGCTGGCAGGCAGTAGGGAAGGGGCCCAGTGGGAGTCGGGGAGCCAGCAGGGAACTTGCTCAGCTGCATCATCGACTTAGGGGGAACATTGGTAGTCTCCTGCACTACTAACAGGACCAAGTACCATCTTAAACCATCCTTGACAGGTATTTGGCTAATCTGCTCTTAATAATTTCCAATGATGGAGATTATACAACCCTGCCTAGGCACCTTATTCCAGTGGTTAATCACTGTGACTATTAGGAATTTTTTCCTAATGTCCAACCTAAACTTCCCTTGCTGTAATTTAAGCCTATTGCTTCTTATCCTACCATCAGCAGTTAAAGAGAATAATCTTTCTCTCTCTTCTTCCTAACAACCTTTTAGGTGCTTGGAAACTGTTACCATGCCCCTCTGTCTCCTCTTTTCCAGACTAAACAAACCCAATTCTTTCAATCTTCCCTCTCAAGTCAAGCATTCCAGACCTTTAGTTATTCTTGTTGTTCTTCTCTGGACTTTCTCTAATTGGTCCACATCTTTCATGAAATTAGGCACCCAGAACTGTACACAGTACTCGAGTTGAGGCCTAATCAGCATGGAGTAGAGGTGGAAAAATTACTTCTCATGTCTGTCTTACAATACTCCTGTTATAATTTCCCACAATGGTGTTTGCTTTTTCTGCACCAGCTTTTTTTTGCAACTTCATGATATGCATCATCCAGTTCAGTAAATCTCCAATAACTGTGTGGGTGGAACAGGAAAATCAGTACACTGAATGAACTTTCACAGAAAAATAAGGCAAAAAATATCACCTGCAAGTCTACTCTTTTCACAAATGATCACGCTGTATCTGACCTAACAGTCTTCATACTCAAAGAAGACAAGCATTGCACCTTCAAAACATGAGTCTGGGACCTTAAATTCATAACTTTGCTAGATGCTAGAAATCACAGACTAAACAGAGACACTAGACTAATGGCATATTACAGGCGTGGCCAAACTGCGGCTCGGGAGCCACATGTGGCTCTTGAATGAAAAATTGTGCCTCCTGGAAGAATGTCAGCAAATCAGTTTAGGAAAGCAGTCCCAGCCTAGGAATTCAGGCAGGGGTTGGGATGGCGGTGAGAAGTGTGGCATGGTCAGGATTTTAAAAAACTCACCACTAGTTTGCAGTCTTCTACACTGAGCAGCAGATAAGTTTTTACTGTATAGACCTAATTTTCATGGTAACTTTAAGTAATTATTAGAATCTGACATTAGTAGGATTAATATTTGTTCTCTTTTTATGATAAAATTAAAGTGTGCAATGAATTTTAAACTTAGTAATTTTGGAGTAGATAAAAGTATATGAGTATATGCCTCAGTGCAGCTTTCAAAGTTTGATAATCAACTTGTGTGGCTCTTGAGTTCTGTAAGTTTGGCCACCCTTGTCACATTACAGCAATCTATAACCCATATATACCGCAACCACCAGCTTTTTTAAATTTTTCCTTTCCAGAGGTGTTAATGGGCCTCTTCACCTTGAATGCTCCCTTGAAAAATGTGTTAACTACTTATGCTAAACAGTGTGTTCCAACCTTGACATTCTGAACACATTTTACAGATCTGAAGGAGAGTTCTGTGTAGGTTTGTCTCCTCACCAACAAAATTGGTTCTGGATATTGCCTGACTCACCTTGTCTCTTACCTTTTGAAAGTTCATTTGATAGCTCTTAGTTTACTGTTTTTGTTGATGATAGATCACTGTTCATACCTAATATGATTAGAAAGTTTATAATCAGAGTGTCTAACAGGGTAGTTGCTGCCCTGAAAAGAAGGGCCCAGGCCCTGCCCCCTGTTAGCAGCCCAGCATGGATCTGACTAGGGTTACCAGATGTCAGGCAAAAGGAAGACATGTCCTCCTTTTTACCTTCACGTCCTCCATCCGGCAGGCATTTTAAAGTTACATGATTTTGTCCGTCTTTTTACTTACAGGGGTTAAAGTATGCTGGGAGGTCCTGGCACACCTATTTTTAGGGGGAAGTGTTCCAGGACCCCCTAAAAACAGAACAATATTACATTAATACTACATTTGCTGCATGTGTCCTCCAATGTCTGGTCTCCCTTGGGGGGGGGGGCTCCTCCCTCCAGAAGGGTCCCAGCCATCCCAATCAGCAGTGACGCTCAGCCAGTGTAGAAGTCAGAGGGTTTATTAGCAATCCAGTTTGCACAGCTGCTAGGACAGTTGGCTTTCAGATTAAACGAGAAGTATAGCAGTAAACCCCCTTGGACAAGCACCTCCGGACATCCTGCCTCTTTGAGTCCTGTTTCACTGCCCCTCTCCTCCTCTCTCAGCCCTTTGTTCTCCTCCCCAGCCAGCTGCCCTGCCCCCAGTGTAAACCAGCCACAACCTGTGTCACCCATAGGGGGTCCAGGTAAGGTCTGACTAAAGCCTCTTCCACCCTAGTGGTACCTGTAGTTATCACACCCCCGTGTCCCATCACCAGAATACCCATGTCCCATCACCAAAGTACAGGAACAGAAAAGAAAAACATTTGGGCATCACCCCTGGCATCCCACAGTAGCCCAAGAGGTTTTCTTACTTCATCACATCCTATCTTTGCAATTCACTGCTGCAGATAGCTTCCAGGCACAGCCCAGGAAAGAGTTCTGTGGGCCATGAATTTGACACCCCTGATTAAGAGCCCTCTCCAACATGGATTGCTGGCCAGCAATGCTGGAGCCAGATGTATTCACAGACCCCTTGCAATAACTCGGCAAACCCACCCCCGCCAAGGGTCCTCAGACAACAGGTTGGGAATTACTGCTCTAAAGATCTCATTGCAAGGAGCAAAAAATAGTATTTTTGAGCTGCACAACAAGATATTGGCAATCAAAAAAAAGTTTGATCTCTGGAAAACAAAGCTCAAAACTGGTTTGTGTGTTCCATTCCCATTGTTAATTGACACTATCTGTGCTACTGAGTGCTGTGGAGTGGTTGAGAAACACTTGACTTGTCTCAGAGCCACTTCGGATAAATATTTTCCCAAAGGAAATGAACCCCATTAAGAACTAGCTCATCCAACTTTCTGTAACTGAGGCAGTGACTTCCCCATCTCTTAAGTGACATTTAGGAGAATTGGATTGAACTTCAGAATGCTAGGACCCTGAACGCTCTCTCTTTAAAAACAGTCTGTGGAGGATTTTTGGTTAAGAGTTGGTTCAGACCATTCAGCTTTGTCGAGGTATGCTGTCAAAAGTCTTTTATCGTTTATTTCATCTTATTTATGTGAGATCAGATTATCTGTGCGGATTGTGCTAAAAACAAAGTACCATTCCAGACTTGAAGTGGAAGACAACCTCAGAGTGTTGGTTTCAAAAATCTTTCCCCAAATTAACAATTGTCCACAGAGGAATAGGCACACCCATTAATTAGTAAATATCTTTGTATTGGAGCTTTAGACAATATAATTAATGTTATTTTAAGGTCTCTGTTAGGTTTATGAGGGGACTGTCACGCATTATTCTACATGTATCTATTATTGTCTGGATTGGAGAGGACCAGCTCCACAAGTCTGAAAACTGCTACCCTAAAGGAAGGACTGAAGTCACAGTTCTTCATCGAGCAGCGCTCCTGACTGCTCCACATTAGGTGTTTGGCGCCCCAAAACACCCCGGATTGGAGATTTTTGAACTAGCAGTGACTCTGCTGCAGGGAAGCCGCAGCGGTGTCTCTTTCCCGCCAGTGTGACGTCAGCATGACAGCTTCCCTGCTGCCGTTCTCCTGTCAGTTCCTTTCAACCACCCGGGACTCCAGACGGAGTCTGCACTGGCTCTTCCTCACAGACCTAAGAGAAAGAAAAACAAACAAGAAATAGAGCGGGAACGAGAAATAAGGACAGGACAAAACAATTACTAAACCGGAACAAATTGTATTCAAGTGCCCGCGGAGTCACATAAGCACTATGCGCAACGCATGGGGTTTCAAGCGCTGTGATTCATGCCATGAGGTGATGCCTGCCTCAGATAGGCACAATTCATGTATTAAATGTCTGGGTGAAGGGCATCTTTCTCATAAGTGCCCAGACTGCAGACAGCTCACAACCAGAGCGAGGAAAGAACGGGACAGCAGGTTGAAGCTCTTGCTCCTAGAAGGCTCCCTGCGCCCGTCCTCAGACCCCAGTGCCTCTCCTCAACGCAAAGAGGGAGCGCATAAACGGAGGTCTCCAGCTTCTTCCGCAGTCCCCAAAAAGAAGACCAAGGGGACTGATATGGCTCTGGACTGCCCGACCGCTACGGCAGATGACTCCCGTGCGGCGGGTGCGTTAAAGAAACAGGAAAAAATCAAATGGACGGCGCCGCAGGTTTTAACGGCGCCGCCACCTACCACACTTGCAATGGCCAATCAGGTGCTGGCGGCGCCGTTTCTATTGACAGCGACCACGGCACCGGGCTTGTCAGCGTCGAGTACACTACTGTTGGCGGCACCGGGAACAGTGCAAGCTTCGGCACTGTCCCTGATTCCCTGTACTCCTCAACATCAGACAGTTTTGCCACAGGGTGCTGTCACGCCGTTGCTGACTCAGACACCCCTGTCAACTAGTATAGATGCTGCGGTGCAGCCTCCGGCTTCCAAACACCAGAGGAAATGTAAGCACATGGAGCTGTTGGACGATCTCATGGTGCACTCAGCCCCGTTGTCCCCTCTCTTTTGCTCTGATTCTTCGGAATCTTCTCCATCTATGTCACCATCAAAGGGATCTACCTCATCTGTGGCTTCAAGTCCAGAACACGAGCAAACTTCACAGCATTTACCTCAGGCGGTAGCCCAAAATGCTACTCTAGCTATGCCTTGGGCATACCCCCCCCGGATGATGTACCCTCAGCAGGGGTTAACTTATTTACCTTGGCAGCCCTTCAACATGCAATTAGCAGGCAGTAACACCACGGCTGTGCAACCGACTTTACAACCCCCGCCTGTAGTCCTTCCAGCGGTAACACAAGCCGCACCTATTCCTACAGACGATTTGAAAAAAGACTCTACATCACAGAATAAGAATGATGACCACAAACAATTCAGAGACTTATTTAAGAGGGCAGCGGAGTCTCTGGATATTTCCCTACAAGAGACCCAAACCACTCAACACAAATTGTACCGCATCTTACAGTCATCTGGATCCCCAAAATTGGCCCTTCCAATGGATGAAGGCATCATACAGCTAGCAGACGAAATATGGAGGACACCAGCCTCAGCACCTCCATCCAACAAAAAGGCTGATAAAAAATATTTTATAATCCCTAAAGGAAACGAATTCCTATTTTCTCACCCTCAACCCAATTCTTTGGTAGTGGAGGCGGCGAGTCAAAGAGCTAAGCAACCCTTTTCTAAGTCCAATTCTATTAATAGAGATGACAAGAAACTGGACTTTTTGGGAAAAAAAGTATACACATCTGCCGCATTACAAATGTGTATTGCGAATTACACGGCCTTGTTAGTGAATTATAACCATGACATATACGCCAAACTGAATGAATTTTCAAATTTTATTGAACAAACTAAGCAGGAACAATTGGCTCCTCTGATCGCTGAAGGCTTGCTAGTGTCGAGGATTGCCCTTCAAGCTTCCCTGGACGCGGCTGATGTCACAGCTAGGACACTAGGAACGGCTGTCATGATGTGTCATGCTTCATGGCTCCAAGCAGCAGACTTGCCCAAACCAATGCAGTGTACCATTGAGGACCTGCCATTTGATAAAGAGAAGCTATTTGAGAAAACAACAGGTGATGTCATGCATGGCCTTAAAGATTCCAGGGCCACGTTGAAGACTTTAGGTATTTATACCCCGCAATCCCACCGTCGGGCATATAGGGCTCAACCCACCAATTTCAGGTATTTCCAACAGACGTCTAATCGCAGAATGGACACCTATAGAAACCGATCTAGACAACAAAGGAGGGGCAGGCACCAAACCTACACCCAGCAATCCTCCCAGCCAACTAATGTCAAACAGCAATTCTGATGGCCAGGTCGAGGGAGTGTTCAGCCAGTCACTAGGTCACCTGCTACAACTACCATCATCCAACCCCACGTTCCGCAACAAATTACAACCATTCCTCTCACGTTGGAGAGAGATAACATCAGACAAGTGGGTTATAGAGATCATTCACCACGGTTACTCTATCCCTTTCATTTCCACACCCAACCACCACCACCCCCCCACCCGTCCCTCTTCAGGGACCCCAATCACGTACAGCTCCTTCAGTCAGAAATTCAACACCTACTCGATCTAGGAGCCATAGAAGAAGTACCCAGAGAACAACGGGGGAAGGGGTTCTATTCCCCATACTTTCTAATAGAAAAGAAAACGGGAGGTTGGAGACCAATATTAGATCTTCGACATCTCAATACACACATAATGGTGAAACGCTTCAAGATGGTGACCTTCAGCGACATATTTCTGGCCCTTCAACAATCCGACTGGATGGCTTCCCTCGACCTGAAGGACGCGTACTTCCACGTCTCTATTCGACCGGCACACAGGAGGTTTCTGAGATTCCTTTTTCTTCACAACCATTATCAGTATACAGTCCTGCCCTTTGGCCTAGCCACGGCGCCCAGAGTTTTTTCCAAACTTATGGCCCCGGTGGTTGCATTCTTAAGGAGAAGGCACATAGAAATTTTTCCATACCTAGACGATTTTCTCATCAAGGCCCCTACACAGATCCTTACAACCCAAGCAGTACGAGTAACAGTCATGTTGTTTCAAGAGCTGGGTTTGAGCATAAACTTCGACAAGTCCACCTTGGTACCGACGCAGGAACTTCAGTTTATAGGGGCAAGACTTTGTTCACCGATATCACGGGCCTTTCTCCCAACGGACAGGTTCAACAGCCTACAGCAGATAGCACACACCATTCGGGGAGCAACCATCATCTCGGCTCACACAGCAATGCGTATGTTGGGACATATGGCAGCGTCAACCTACCTTGTAGAGAATGCAAAACTTCGTACGCGTCCGTTCCAACTGTGGTTCCTCTCCCACGTCTGACATTACAATCGCCTAACCAGAACACTACTCACAGTGCTGAGTGCCATCAAAGATTCTCTATCTTGGTGGACACGTCACACCAACCTGTTACAAGGAATCCCCTTTCGGCAACCGCAACTGCAAAACACAGTAACTACAGATGCCTCGTTACTCGGATGGGGAGCTCATTGCCACAACCTTACAGCACAGGGCAGGTGGTCCACGGCAGAGAGAGGCTTACACATCAATCTGCTCGAGCTGAGAGCAGTTTTCAAAGCGTGTCAAAAGTTTCTCCCTATAATTGCTCACAGCGTGGTAATGGTGAGAACCGACAACAGACCCACCATGTTCCACATAAATCGGCAAGGGGGTACCAAATCTCCCATACTCTGCTTAGAAGCGATGAATCTGTGGGATCGGTGCACCCAACATGGCATCTTCCTCCAGGCAGTGTATCTCCCGGGCAAAGAGAATATTATAGCGGATGCCCTGAGTCGCTCGTTTATAAACCGTCACGAGTGGGAGATCCGACAGGACATCATTCACTGTGTTTTCGAGTTATGGGGTCATCCTACGCTCGATCTGCTTGCTACGGCGCGCAACAAGAAATGCAGCCGATATTGCTCTTGGGCAGGGAGAGGTCCAGGGTCAGAGGGCGATGCCTTTCTCCTTCACTGGGGAGGAGAGTTGCTTTATGCCTTCCTGCCCATTCCATTGATAGCACGGACTTTACACAAAATTGCACAGGACAGAGCAACAGTAATAATGATAGCACCAGCTTGGCCCCGCCAGACCTAGTACTCCATGTTCATCAAAATGTCCATAGTACCTCCCATCATTTTGCCACAGGTGCAAGACTTACTGTCACAAGACAACAGGACCTGCAAACATACTTACCTGAACAAGCTGCACTTAACAGCATGGAACCTCGATGGTTCGAAACTATGGAACTCCAATGTTCCGATAGAGTAAGGAATGTACTACTAAATAGCAGAAAACCCTCCACAAGACATACTTACCTTCAGAAATGGACACGGTTTTCCAACTGGTGCGCACAGCGATCGTTCTCTCCATTTGAAGCTCCCATACCAATGATCCTGGACTACCTCTTACACCTAAAAGAAACAGAGATATCAGTCAATACCATTAAAGTCTATCTCGCAGCAATTTCGACTTTTCACATACCTATAGACGGCTCTTCAATCTTCGCTCACAGAGTCGTTAAAAGATTTATGTTGGGCCTTAGTAATTTATTCCCACACGTTCAGCCGCCAGCAACACCGTGGGATCTCACATTAGTACTTAGAACATTGATGTGACCACCATTTGAACCTCTCGCCTCTGTCTCTCTTTTGCACTTGTCCATGAAAGTGGCATTCCTCGTTGCAATTACATCGGCAAGAAGAGTGAGTGAAATGGCAGCACTTATGGCTGATCCACCCTATATGGTTTTCTGTAAGGACAAAGTATTCCTACGTCTCCATCCTAAGTTTCTTCCAAAAGCCTCATCTGCATTTCACATCAATCAGGTCATTCACTTACCTGTCTTCTATCCGAAACCGCACGCAATGCTACATCACAGAGTCCTCCACACCTTGGACGTCAGAAGGGCACTAGCCTATTACCTTGGCCGAACCAAGGCATTCAGACGGACAACAAAGCTATTCGTCGTGTCTACCACCGAGCGATCTCTTGGTCAGCCCATCTCTAAACAATGACTGTCCAACTGGATCTCGTCATGCATACGCACAGCCTATGATATAAACCAGAAGACGCTGCCTGACACAATCCGCTCTTATTCAACAAGATCCATGGCATCTTCAATGGCGTTCCTTGCGAAGGTTCCACTACAAACAATTTGTCAAGCAGCCACTTGGGCTTCCAATGACACGTTTGCAAAACATTATGCATTAGAACGTTTTTCAGTCGATGATACGGCTTTCGGTCGAGCAATACTACAAACAATGGACAGTCTGAAGTGCCCACCACCACATTCCAGTGACTGCTACGTAATCACCTAATGTGGAGCAGTCGGGAGCGCTGCTCGATGAAGAAATGGAGGTTACTCACCTTCGTGCAGTAGCCGAAGTTCTTCGAGATGCGCGCTCCCGACATGCTCCGCAACCCACCCTCCTCCCCTCTGCTTCAGAGATTATTTCTTTTCATTTCAGATGTCTTCCGGGGTAGAAAGGAACTGACAAGAGAACGGCAGCAGGGAAGCTGTCATGCTGATGTCACACTGGCGGGAAAGAGACACCGCTGCGGCTTCCCTGCTGCAGAGCCACTGCTAGTTCAAAAATCTCTGATCCGGGGTGTTTTGGGGCGGCAAACACCTAATGTGGAGCATGTCGGGAGCGCGCATCTCGAAGAACTTTGGCTACTGCACGAAGGTGAGTAACCTCCATATTTCTCTAACACTGCAGTGTAATACTGTGATTCTATCAGGAAAGGAAACCAGATTTGATCTCTCTGATGAGATTAGAGCACATGTGATTATACTAGTGCCACTGTGACATTAAAAACTCCCAAAACTGCTGCTCTCACTGTGGCTTTCATATAATGCCATGAACATGAGTAAAATCAAAGATAATTCGAAGTAAAATAATATTGACAGGATGGATTTTTACTATTCCTGTATGGCATCCATGTTCTCCATCTTTCACACCCACATCCTGTATACTGTATATATGAACACGCACAGTGCTTGCCCTTTGAAACACCATCAGTCCAGGACTGATTACAGCCTGTCATCATTCTAATTTTACTGTTTATAAAGAGCCCCAGCATCACAGTCACAGGCAGTGTGTTGGTGAGTACAAAACATCTTTTAGAAATCCACTTTCTATTAGTATTTACCAGAAGTGTTCCTCTTCTTTTTGAGATTAGCCAGGAAGAGAACTGGAGGCTGAATCTTTTATAGTTTCCTGAAAGCAAAGTGCTGCAGCAGAGCAATTTTAAAGACATCTTGATTCTATTAGGTTGTGTAGGTCAGAAGACGAACTTGGCTGGTTTATCGGGGTACAGGGAATGGACCATTTTTATGACTTCTCACTGGACTTCTGCTACAAGCAACTCATTATCCAAGAACACAGCATGTTAGATATGCAGTTCTGAGGATTTCTTAGTAATTTGAAAGGCCTTGATGCCCCACTTCAAAGAGAAACAGATGAATTAGAACTGATATGCAGTTTAGATTCTGTGAAAGCAGGATTGAATCGTGACTATGGCTTCTTTTCCTATTACAACAGGTAATTTGACTTCACCCTCCTCTGTGTGCTGTTTCCCAAGGTTTGAATCTTAACAACTGCTCTGATTTGCTGTCCCTGTATGACCTGATCCCATGTCTTATACTTCCTTGCATTTATTTTCATCCCATTGTGTAAATGCATCTGACAACATGGGATTTTCTCCCACAAAAGCTCATGCGATAAATAAATCTGTTAGTCTTTAAGTGCCACAGGACTCCTTGCTTTCCCTCCCCCACCCCTGAACTAGACTAACACAGCTGTCCCTTTGGAACTTATCAGCCACAAGAAGCTCACAGTAGACCAGAAGGTGTTGTAGATAACAAGACCTATCCAGGCATGACTCCAGAACTACCAGAAAAATCTTGATGGCACAAATTTCCAGAATGGTGAGGCAGCCATAATGCACATTCTGTGCATAACTGAATGTATGATCAATCCTTCTAACGCTCCTCAAAATGAACTAGTGTATGTAAGTTCAGGTGTTGTTGCTAACAGTAAGATTACTAGTGACTTTTTTGCTGCTCAAAAGAAAGATGAAGTTGCACTGATGGGTTTGAAGAAGTGGCTGGCTTTCTGCTACTCAGGACGTTGCGTTGTTTTTTTTTTCCCATCAGTAGCCAGAAATAGTAATAGTTCAGTGATCAAGTCAAACCAAAAGCAAATGTAGCTGGCAGAAGCTTGATGTTTCATAATGACAAGAAGCGTTTTTCAAGGCTTCTTGTATTAGGTCAAAGTAGGGAAATTGATCTTACATAGATCTTGTCTTACTATTTGGAAGTTGTTTCCTATCCTCTTGCTAAAGCTGACAGTACTGTGGCAGAAGCTAACAAATCAGCTTTACAAAGTCTTCTTCAGTCCAAAACTGGAGACTGCCTTCTTGATAATGTTCAAGAGAATGTGCAGTTATCTTTGATGGAATAGCTGTCATGCAAGCACTGTGTGTTGTTCCTTCAGCATTTGGTAAGCTTGCAGACATCATTTTTAGTGTAAACGATTAAGCTTCTTTCAAGAAAGTACAAGTTTACTTGTTTGAACTTTGTTACAAATCCATGTCCTTGATGCGAGCATGAAAAACATGGAAGTCATGCCAAGCTGCTCGTGGTTCCCAAGCCATACAAAATGTAGAATAAGGACCACCCAACCCCCATTCAGTGGAAGAAATTTTTTTCTGATGGCAAGAGTACAGAAGCACTTTAGAAATTCTTGGACATCCTGTAGAGAAGCACTTTAGAAATTCTACTACATCCTCTGGAGGGATGCAGATATGCAAGCTATAAGCAAGGACATCACTCACCACACAGCTCATGGAGAAGAGTGACATTGCCTGGTTTTGCAGAAGGGTACAGAGACAGTCACAGCTGTTGATTAATTAAAATGTGACCATGAAGAACGTGACGTGTATATTTCTTCCTGTGTAACATGCTGCCAGAGACTACAAGGAAGTGATGATTAGGAGCCTAGATATAGATGTTGTAGACATAAGTATCAGTTTGAAGGCACAGCTGCTCGTCAATTTGCATTTCTTCACTGGTGTTGAGACTCAGGCACATTAGTGAATAACATTTTGCATGCAGTTCAATGTGCCTATAAGCATGTGAAATTTCATATTGGGAGATGTTCCTGTCTTGCTGGTGGGCTCCTGTCCACGCTTATGTCAGTGTCAGAAGTGCAAGAACACTTGACAAAAAAGCTACTGAACCCTTCGTTCACATTAATGACGTGTACAGTGAGCGTGACTTTCATAAATAGTATGGCACAATTTTCAGACTGGGAAATAAAAATGTATTTTATTCAGAGAATAAGCACTACAGCAGCATACATCATTCAAAGTGAACATTGGATTTGAATAAGAAATTCAGTCTTGATTTATATCAATAGTTATGTCAATTCATACCAATCCAGTTAAGCTGTCATATATAAATATTTGAGAAATAAATGTCACATACAAGGGGATTCTAGTTAAATAAATAAATAAATAAATAAAAGTTTGTATTGCCATTTTTTCAGTGGTGTTGCTGAGGAAAATATGCTGATTATCATGGAAAATAGTAGTATTTTAGGTATTTACATAGAAAAGTATATCAAACATAACATTATCATTTCATGTAGATAGGCTGGTGTACAAACACTTCACTTGAGGTCAAATGGTTACATACTCCAGTCTCCAGTGAAAGACTAGTATTGCCAAGAAAAACAAATTATGGACATGGGGTAATACCTTAACCTATACCTACTACCAAAAGATAGACATGTTAATTTATAGCACATTACCTGCAAAAGTGATGGTTGTAGAAAATATCAATGCATAAAACACCACAGTAGGGTATGAATTTTTAGGATTTTGGCACATTATTTGATTCATAAATATTATAAAGGAAATTTCACCCAAGTTAGTTGTTTGCAATATTTTTTCTTGTATGACTTCTAAGTTCCTCAGCCCATAGAGTTTTGCTTTTACTATGCCTCTACACACATTTCAATAATTTTCAGTCGATTTGGGCCTCTGTAGGGCAAGTATTAATGAAGTTATGGACAAGAATACCAGTTTTTTGACCACTTCAGATGTGATAAAATTGGTAACTTTGGATATGCCATGAGAGAAAACGGGGGGTTTCTGGGAGAGAATTTTTAACACAGAGTCTTTCAGGCCACTGGCAAGATATATCTATAGAGAATAAGTATTGACCCTGTTGCCAGAATTAAACTCATTTTCTAAGCACAATGATGGGCCTCAACATATAGCCTATTGTACCTTTATGCTCATAGAAGCTCTGTCAAAGCTACTGGATGTCTATTGTTGCTGCTCAAGCACTCCCTAATGACATCAGCATTCAGTATCTGAACTTGTATATAAGAGAGTGCTGCCCAACTGTCTCAATGCATTTTCCTCTACTATGGAAAGCATTATGGGAACTCTTCTGTGTCCAGTCTGCTTTGCTGACTTTACTTAGTGTCATCTTTCTGTAGTTATGAATGTTAGTATCAGTAGAAGTTAGTCTTAAAACTATGCGTAGTTGATTTAAAAAAAACAAAAAACATAGGTGTGTTCCTTTGTCTGAGGAATCCATTGTAGCTTCAGTGTTATTCTGAGGTTATGAGAGATTTTAAACAGTGCACCATTTGTCCATCTATCTGCTTGGATTTAGACACCTGCATTCAGTGGTCTGGAGGAGACATACTGCTTGGCACAGTTCTCTTTAGTGTGTGTTTACTTCTGGATGCATCCCAGGAGTATCGAGAATTGTGAGTCACCTTCCTCCCACCAACACTTAGGATGAGGAATTTCTGTCTATGCCTGCTGTGGATCATCTGCCTGAATACAGCAGCCTCTGGTAATAGAAGCACTACCTTCCAGGCCTCAGCAGACCTCACGGTCTCTGTACAATTTAGTGATAGGCACGCTCCAGCCCCTGAGTTAGGGATTGGCAGCCTTTGGCACGTGAGCTGATTTGTCCTGCTGAAAGTGCTACTCCTAGCTTTGAAAGTGCTGCTTTCAGTTGGGGGGGGTGGTGCTACCTGTTTTCTTAGGAGAGGGACCATTGGCACTGGAAGGGGATGAGGAAGGAGAGACTGGCATAGGGCTTGCCCTATGTCCTCAAAGTGTTCTTCTGGTGTGCACAGCCCCTGTTTCACTGAACATTCACAGAACTCTCAGATTGGCTACTTCCATATGAATAGTACACGCCAGTTTGTCAGATTCAGTTTAGCATTATCACTGTTAGAGAGAGGGGGGAGAAAAACAGAAATAAGTTTATTATTGCAGAATATATATTTTAGTGATAAAAAGTAAGAAACAAATGTAGAAACAAGAAAGTGAAAACAGGGTTACATATAAACAGCATCACTTAATTTGTGCAACCTAACCTTAACTAACAAAGAAGTCTCCAGTCTCCTACCTGCAAGATGAGTTTACACTAATTCTTTTGACCAGTATTTTCAAAAAAATTAGCTTGAGCTTAGGTGGCAGTACCCTGAAATGCAGTTCTCTTAGGGAGAAAACATATTAGAGCTATTCAGTGAAATTTACCTGTATAATTATATGCTTTAGTTATACTGGTATAATGCCCTGTGTGAACACTTTTATTCTGGAATAGAAGTATCCATCCAGAGAGTTATACCGATATAGATATAGATGTATAATTATGGCAGTGTAATTCCCATGTAGACAAGCCCTCTAAGAGAAGCCTTTTCCACTAAGGATTCAGATATTTTCAAAGAGGGATTGGATGTGTTTTAGAGAAATTCTGAGACAAGGATAAACAGAAAACTGTTCCAAATGAGAGCATCTTAAAGTCATTCACCTTAGAGGTCATTTTTCCACTTAACATACTTTTTCAAGTGGCCAGTGGATATTTTTAGATATTACCCTTCAGTTAGGGAATGAAAATCATGCTAGCCTAAAGTCTGAGACTTAATATAGCAAGTTCTGGACTTATACTAAAAAAACACTGCTAGACCAAAGAAGAGTGAGAGTGTTAAAATATGTCTCAAACTCTCAGGGCTAGAATTTCTGTGCACTATGTAAAACTTGGAAATCTTGGCTTTCCATTTATCGATAGCATTTGTTTCTGGTCCTGTTAGATAACAAGAGAAAAAAATTATATTTTGTCATTCTGATTACTATCCTGTATTTTCATCATTTAGATTCTAATTTAATTTTTAATTGTAATTCTGATAGTCTGTTTTTAGTCATTACAATTTCAAACTGATAAGCTTAATGCTCTAAAGTTATTAGCTACTAAACTCGTCCAAAATTACTGGGGGTGGGGAGAGTGTGGAATGGAGGAGTTCAAAATAATAGCAGTTACATATTTTAAGGTTAGTGTCTGGTGAAACACCTGGGCTTAAAGTCTAGCAGACAAATTCAGGGTGCTAGCAGACAATCACAGATGCCTTCAGGGCTAATTGACTTTTCTAACCAATGGTTTTGAACCAATGGTATGATGATTTTGATCCCTACTTCAGTGATTTTTATTAAGATAAATCTGCATTTTTTAAACCATCTGTAGATATTTTATTTCTTGTACGGAGAGAACACTTTGCTTATGTGGATGGTTTTTTCTATTACCTAAAGCTTGAAATGTTTGAGAAGTAATGGTACACAAGGTCTGCATATCGACTTCAAAATTTTTTTTTCTGTGCTCTTAACAAGGTTTAGTGCAGCAGTTCTTAACCACTGTATCAGAACACATTCCCGTGTTGCCATACAGTGGTAGGTGTGCTGTGGAGAGCTGTGGTGGGGCTGGATTCAGTCTGGGTGGTAGGGTGGGCTGGTTGTGTCTGTAGGGTGGCACTCACCAGCAAAGGTGTCGTGACCCACAAAATGTTTGAGAACCACTGGTATACAGCTTGTGATTTTAGTGAAGCTGTGATGTAGGCTAGTTTAGGGAACTATTCGTTGTTTAGAGTTTTTTACTCATTGATGCTATTTTGCAATTCTAGTCAGATCTATGTTGGCAGATTGATCTGTCAGGAGTCCAGTGTTTCATAGATTCACAATTTGTAAAGCCAGAAGGGAACATGGTCACCCTCTAGTCTAGGGGGTCTCAAACGCAAATCACCATGAGGGCCGCTTGAGGATTAGTATGTTAGCCCAAGGGCTGCCCCACTGAAACCTTTCCATACAAAGATATTACAAATATTGCTAATAATTGTTTCATTGCGGGCCCGCAGGAAATAGCTTTAGGGGCCACATGTTTGAGACCCCTGCTCTAGTCTGATCTCTTGTATAGGATAGTCCATAGGACTTCCATGAATTATTTCCTGTTTGAACTAGAGCATATTTTTAGAAAAACATGCAGTCATGATCTATATTTTTCCAGTGATGGAGAACCAACTGTAACTTTTGGTAAGTTGTACCAGTGATTAATTATCCTGTTAAAAGTATGTGCTATATTTTGAGTCTAAATTTGTCTAGTTTCACCTTCTAGCTGTTGGGTCTTGTTATCCATTTGTCTGTTATACTGAAGAGTCCTTTATAGTTAACTGTTTGGGAGGTGTGCCTCTGTTCAGTGGTCTTCCTGGCCTCCAGAACATGTGTTCACTGTCTTTGATCTCAAAAAGCCAGAAAGAAAAGATTCTTTATGTGCTGTATTGCTCAGCCCTAATTTTGCTTAGATTTATTCTCCTGCTTTACTTTACATTTGCAACACCAGAGTGTCAGGGGTAACTCCAAAACAAGCTAGGCTCCACCAGCTAGAGGGTGGTCCATTAGGAGACTTTGCCAGCTGATATGGCTAAATCAACCCCAGGCTGCTCAAACTCCAGCTGGGGCAGAGCCAAGAAGAATTATAACTGGCTCCTGAACAGCCCACCCCCCCACTATTCTTTCTAAAAGAACTGAAATCAACTAGAACAATTTAGATACAGCAGCTTTCATCTCAGAAGATCCCAAATCACTTGGCAAAGTTAACTGTACACATAGTTACACAGCAACTGTACACATAGTTACACAGCAACTAAAAAAGACATGAAAAGTTTTAAAAAAAGCAAAAAACATACAACAGCACAACCCCCTACAATAACACACCACCTTGACTTACAGTTGAAAAAATATCACCCTTAAATTAACATTGGTAGGGTACAAAGAAAGTTTTAGGTTAAATACTAGAAACACCGTTAAATTTGTTGTTTTGGATTTTATATCCTAAACTATGTCCCAAGATCGATGGTTATCTCTGACATACAAGGCAAAGAACCTGAAACAATTGTACCATGCTATTTGAGCGTAAGCAGATGGATTCCAAGACTACAGTCTTTAGCTATGCAATGGTAACAGGAATACAGTCTTCTGTCTGCACATGGTACATTATGCATTGCAAGGACTTCAGCACAAATTCTTCCTTAGTGGTGGTATTCACTGGCTCTGTGTGGACTGTATTGAGGCGAGTCTGTTTCAGGCACAAAAAGCCACCTCAGAAGCAACTACTAACTCAGGTGCATAAAGTCAAAAGAGAGACCTTCATATAAATGTCTTCAGATGACACCTGTAGAGCACGCCTCCTTGCAGCCTTCTCGTGAGCATCAAGGAGTGCTTGCAAGATGCACTGCCCTCTGTAGTCACAGGAGCTCCATTTTCTGTTGAATGTGTTGGCAAGCAGCAGTAAGGGAGCATAATTTTTCTTTGAGAAGCAGTATAAATATCCAGTGACTTTTAGAGAATATCACTGCAGTTAGCTTAGAAGCCCAGTGATAGTTTGCAATCTGAAGGTGCAATCTGCACATTGATGTCCTTTAGAAATGTTTTTCAATTAAAAAAATGAAATTTCTGAAATAATTAAATGGATCTTGACACATTGACCAGATTGAACAGACATTATAACACATGCATTTTAACACCCTCTTCAAAGCATCTGACGAAGCAGGATTTTCTCCCATGAAAGCTCATGCAATAAATAAATCTGTTGTTCTTTAAGTGCCACAAGACTCCTTCCTTTTTTTTTTTTAACATGTGCAGAGACCAGAGATGGTCAACATCTAATAACTAAAAATTTCTGCAATCCAGTGGTAAATTTAGTCTCGTGCATTAGTTATCATTGAACTAGTATAAAAACCAAGTTTGAAATCTTGACATGGCCACTTCTGATTGGAGGGGACAGAAAAACTTGAGAATACATCCTAAACTTTGAAAATCTACTTTTTTTCCCAAGCTTCATTTTAATTGTTCATATTGTTGTATGAGCATATTTAAATGAATCAAAATAAAATATGTGGTTTGTTCAATTCATCTCACACTTCAGATCAGTCCTTCCCTCAGTTAGAACAACACATATAACCTTTTGCAGCAGATCAAAATCTAAATTATTACAGAAGCTGTATAACCTCCTTAACAGTAGAATTATTACTTTGACTACATCTGCAACTTAAATACAGGGAATAGAATAGAATAGAATTGAACCCTTCTACCAGGGCTGGCTGGCAGGACAAAGGCCGGGCTCTATATCTAGGGATTTCCCAATAGTGTAACACCACCAGCTGGCTCGAGCACCCACCCAAATTTCTGGGGAATCTGGGCACCCCAAAGGGGTAGAGCTTCCACACTCGTAAGCACGAGTCTGAGTGTAATAAACAGAACTTTTAATAGTAATAAAACAAAAATGCAAAAGGCCAAATAACAGAGATCAGCACTAATCTAGAAAATTAGTATAGAGCAAAGTTCCCAACAACCCTCACCACATAACAGAGCATACAATCTTAATGGCAAAACTGGCACTGATCTGGAAAATCATTGCTAACTAGGCTCCCAACCAACCCTAGGGTACGTAGGGAGTGTCTTTCACACCAGCTGTCTGCTGACGCCATCTACTGGTCACTCACTCCATCCTCTAGAACTGTCCTTTGGCTCCGCCTGCTGTCCGCTGGCTCACCACTGGCCACTCTCACTGTGTGCTGGCTCTGTCTACCAGCTCCGCCCTCTGGTCACTTGTGTCACCCAGCTCGCTGCTGGCAGCTCTCACTGTCTGCTGGCTCTGCCCATTGTCTGCCAGCTCTGCCCTCTGGTCACTCATGTTGCCCAGCTCACTGCTGGCCTCTCACCATCCAATGGCTCCACCCATCTCAGCTCTGAGAGAGAAATTGCTCTCTAGTGATTTGTGGTCAGAGAGAGAATTTGCTCTTCTCCCTGGTGATTCCAGCTCTTAAGTAGGTGTGAACAGCTATCTCTGTCTAAATGACAAAAGCTGGACAGGAGGCTTAGCCATAGCTATCAAAAGACACAGGAAGCAATAGGAGGAGAGGCCAGAATGGCCTCAAACCCCAACCCCTGTCTCTTTCAAATTCTTTCAGGCTGAAACATGCAGTTGCCCTTCCTACAAGCCTCTTCTTAACTGAGGGTAGTTTTTACCCTTTAACTAATTCAGATAGATTTGTAACAAACAGACTAGCAATTCACAAAAAGACAGTATTTCATATTTTCTCTTAGTAGAATTACAGATATTGATAGATTTGTGAGCAGACTAACCACAAACACCATTACCCATTATGCTAATCAGCTAATTGTGCTCATTGTATTCATTGCTAATACAGGACCCATGCAGATTAGTTGCCCCTCCCTTCAGAAGCTGTTAGGCACAGCTTGTAAACTTGCCTTACGATAATATAATCCAGACTCAATTTTGGCCAATTGTTGTCAATTTGTACTCTTATGACCAATGTTCCCTTTAAGCTGCGCGGGCGCGTGGCCATGCAGCCCACCGCAGCTCCCCCGTGCAGGGAAGGCTGCCAGCCGCACAGGGCCGGCAGCCAGAGTCCCAGCTCAGAGCTCCTCTGGAGCAGGGAGTTATTAAAACTCCTGCCCAGAGAAGCTCTAACGGAACATGCCCAGAATGTCTGAGCATGCTCCGTTAGTGCTTCTCTGGCCCCAGGAGGTGTGGCTGGGCCATGCCAGTCCAGCAGCAGGGTAGGCTCACGGGGAGGGGTTGGGCAGGCTGGGGGGTTACCAGGGGAGCAGGCCCGTGGGGGGGCAGGATCGGGCCCATGCGGGGGGGACACACAGCGAGCAACATGAGTTGCTCAGCTGCCTGAGGCTTTTAGAGGGATCATTGCTTATGATCTCCATATTATGTATCATTTGCTATACCTTGTTTCAATACTGACGAAGGGAAGAGGGCTACCTACAGAGCAACAGATTTTCAGCACCATGTTTTCCTTCCACGTACTGAACTGGCTCAACTTTGGCTTTTAGACTGGAAAAATAAAGAGGTAGGACTGATTGCAAGCAAATAATGTAAAATAAACAAGAGCTAATCTTAACATATCCAAGTGTGCTCATTTCATGAGTTCTGTAGATTTTTGAAGCAGGTTCATAGTCTCTGTCTCCCACCTTCTCAGCATCCACAAGATGTTGCTTAAGTGCAGAAGAATATGTGAGAGTCAGAAGCTTTTGGAAAAGGTTTAATTATCACACAGTTTGGACCACAGGTTTCAGCAGTAGTTTTTTAACTGATATGCAGCTCCAGCAGAGCTGTCACAGGTTTGTTTACATTTGTCCCAGTTACTCAGTGCAGACAACTGACAAAAAGCTCATCATCATCCTAGATACTGTCCTTCCCCTCCCCCACACCAAACTCCTACTTGTTAATTTCACTGGTCTAAGAAACTAAGGAAATTGACAAGTATGACTACTCCTCCACCTCTCTAATGGGAAACAGTGTCTACACTAACACTATGTTGCACTAACTCTGCTTACAAAAGCCCTGTGCATCTCATTCAGGTGGCTTTATTTATTCTGCAAAAAAGAGCAGTTTTATCAGCAGAGAGGTGATTGTGTGTGTGCACCAGGACTGTTTTATCAACAAAAACTTACTTTTGTCAACAAAACATCTTGCTGTAGACAAAACCTAAAAAACAAGGAAATTCTGAACAGGTACATAATACAGCACTTTTCTCCCATCTGGTCGTTCATCCTACCTGCTATATCAGTAGTCTTGATACACAGCAAAATAGGGTCTTATATTAGCTACTGCTAAGAATAAGATTTTGTCACACAGGTGATGGAAGTCACAGTTAGAGCCATGTACAAGTACTCAAACATGGGTCCACATCCAATCCACATCAGCCCAAACCAGCTTACTTAGAACAGCCATCCACAGTCTAGTCATCCTCACCCGTGGCTCTGGAGCCGCCAATCCGTTGTTTGGAAGCTAGCTTGACTTCAGCCTCCCCCACTGATCAGCAGTCGGGATGCTAGCCTCTTAAGACAGCTGATGGCAGGTAGAAGAGCCCAACGGAATAGCTGATCAGCATCCAGCAGGGCAGCCCTGCAGAACAGTCGATTAGTTGGTAGCCCACAGGAAATCCCCCACAGAAGAGCTGATTAGTGGGACTCACCAGCAGGCTACCAATCAGCTGTTCTGGGGGGCTTCCTTGCCTGCAACCAATGGATCAGCTGTTCCGTGGTGTTTCCCTGCCATCTGATTGGCAGCCAGCTCCCACCCATGTCTCAAAGACAGGGAAGCAACTTCAAAGGCTATTGCAGACAGCTGCTTCCCCTTTTTGATCCCTAGATATAAAGCAGGTATCAGCAGATTTACAGGATTCCAGTCATGGGTTCCATGACTTCCGTAGACCTCCATGACATAAAAAAAATTATTCTTTTCAGTATCTGGGGGCTGCAGAGACTGGAGCTCTCAGCTACCACAGGTGGCAGGTTCCTAGCGCTCAGTGGGGTAGGAGAGAGGGAGGCGACAGCTCTCAGCTGCAGCAGGGACCTCTCCCAGCTATGAACCACCGTGATCTGCAGGGAGCCCACTGCTATCCACCAGAAGAAGTGGTGGGGATCTCTGGTAGCAGAAGCAGTAAAAATACCCTGGCACCAAGCTGCCATAGGCAGCAGCCATCCCAGTTTCCATCCACTAGGATGGGCTGTGGATTTCTGACTTCAGGCTGCCAGTAACAACAGAAGCCCCGAGGCTTTGTGCTGTGGAAAGCAAGGAGACCTTGGAGCTCTGGGGTCCCTCTGCTGCCTCCGGTGGCTCTGGGCTCCAGGGACCCTACTACACACAGCAGGTGACAGGAGGGATCATGGGGCTTTCAGCCACTGCACAGGACTCTGCTGCCCTCAGTTGTTGTCGGGATGCAGGGGGGCCTTGCAGCCCTGAGTGATGGTGTAGAGACCCTGGAGCCCCAAACCATTATGGACAGCGGGTCCCTTGGCTCTGAGGCATGGGCAGCAGGAGGACATCAAAGAGTAGCTGGTGTCATGAGCAGAGGTGAAAGAGGATCATGAAATCAAGCATTTTGCTCCTCACTCTATAATTCAATTTATTGTGCTAGAAAAATGCTTGCTAAGTCATGCTGGCAAAATAGTCTCTTCTGGACAGGAGGTTTGAACTGTTCCTGTGGTGGAATTTAAATTTTTTATTTCCCCCTTCTCTCCTGCTGGAGAAGTTCTGTTTAAATAGGTGATTGCCTTTTAGCACCTGGCTGGGATGGCAATATCTTTGTCCCTGAAAAACTGGTTTGGACCTGCTTTTCTGAACTTTGGAGCAACTTATAACAACATTACACACTAGAGTCTTGTATCTTTAGATTGTGTTGTCTCACGTATTTTACAAAGACAAAGTTCAGTAGATTATGGCTTTTCAAATGATAATTCATATGGCATATTTTATAAATAAATCATAACCTTACGAAAGGGTGAGCATGGGATACTTTTTAAGGACACCATTGTATTATTATGCTCTTTTTTTCCCCCTCCAGACAAGAAGCCCTTCTAGCTGCAATCAGTGAAAAAGATGCCAACATTGCTCTTCTGGAGCTTTCGTCCTCTAAGAAGAAGACCCAGGATGAAGTGGCTGCATTGAAGCGAGAGAAGGACCGCCTGGTGCAACAGCTCAAACAGCAGGTAGGAAGGGACAGAATCAGACATGCGGACTGGTGATATGGGATTTTTATCTTGGTTTATATAATTTTAGAAACTAAAAATATAGAGCCTTGCTGTGTACTGAGACTTACAATTCTTAGGGAAGTGTCCAAAATAAATCCACTGCTAGTGATTGCACAGCCTTCTGTCAGATGGGAATTTAGAGTTCGTCTTTTACTCTGAATGCAGAACTCACAGCCTGAAAGAAGCATTGTGGGGAGAGTGTAATCTCAAATATAATAAAGAGTCTTTGTGCCACTACATTGATAGTTACTCTGGGATAAATATATGAGAAGACATTCATGAAAAAGATCTTGATTCCTGCCTTCTGCTAGAGGCACTAGTAATCATTGACGGCCTGTCTACACTACAGAAGTAATTCAGCTTGAGTTAAGTTGACATGCAGCCACTGCAGAAATGAAAGATGTGTCATGCGACCACAACACACTTCTGTTGGCAGTGTGGCTTCTTAACATGAAAGCGTCCACCAACTAAATTATGTGGGACATTATGGGGCACTGACATCCCACCCAAGGGCTCACAGCTGGAGCCTCCTCAGTCAGCCCGTGGTGAGCACACTCCAGCTGTCAGCTCCACATGCAACTGACAGCCAACAGGTAATTTAAGTAACACAGTTACCCCAGCCACATTGAACTGAGCACTACACCTCTTCTGGAGATGAAGTTATTAAATCATTGTAGTGGGTGACTTAAATCAGTGACATCTATATTTTATTGTAGAGTGTTTACAGGGATGGGTGGACATAAACTGCCTTACATCAAACTAACACTGTAGTGTAGACCAGTTGTGATACAGTAAGGAACGGTGACACATTTCTTGGTGGATCTGCGCTTTGTGCTGTCAAAGAGGTGGTTTGAGGGGGGGAAATGGTGCCAGTTACACAAAGGTAGGAAATCAGAATTTAAGATACCCTCTGCAGCCTGTATCCTGGTTTTTCATTTTTGACTGAAAGAAGCACCAAAAGAGAATTCCAGAGAGTTGAGTGGGGTTTGGGAGATCTATTACTGACTATTGCTCATTCCGCCCCCTTTATACCCACCTTAAAAAAAAAAAAAAAAAAAAATCAAACTTCAATACCACTGAGGACAGAGATCAGTAACTCTGAGGAGTCTTTTCTGAAATCTGTAATTCACCACAGCACGTGTTTTGTCATCTGCTAGGATGGTTCTCAGTCACACCCTTGTCTTATCCATTGCTCCATTGCCATCCCACTGTCTACCAATTTCAGGCCAGCAGACACTGCTACCACTATACAGTTTTCAGTATTTTAGTTTGTCTGCCAGCAAGATGATTTATGCCATGTTGTTATAGCCACCTTGATCCCAGGCTACTAGAGAGACCAGATGGGTGTGGTAATGTCTTTTTTTGGACCAACTTCTGCTGGTGAAAAAGACAAGTGTTTGCACTCCACAGAGCTCTCTTCTGGTCTGGGAAATGTGCTCAGAGTATCAGGTTAGATACAAGATGGAACAGATTATTTAGCATAAGTATTTAACACTTATCTAAAGGACCACTGGAGCTGAAATAGACCATTAACAAACTGGAGCCCCATCACACAAGGCTGAACAAGACTTCAAAGAGAAACAGCCAAAATTGAATTAATATGCAGATTAAATTGTGTGAAAGCAGGGCTGACTCATGACTATGGATTCTTTTCACATTGTAACAGGTAATTTGACTTCATCCTCCCTCTGTATGCTGTTTCCTAAAGTTTGAATCCTTACAAATGCTCTGATTTGCTGTTGCAATATGACCTGATCTCATGTCTTACACGCCCCCTGCATTTATTTTCATCCAATTCTGTAAGTTCTCCCTCTTCAAAGCATCTGAAGAAGTGGGATATTCTCCCATGAAAGCTCATGCGATAAATAAACCTGTTAGTCTTTAAGTGCCACAAGACTCCTTGCATTTTTTTTTTTTTTTTTTTTTTTTTTGCTTTACTAGACGAATACGGCTGCCCCTTTGAAACAAGGCTGAACCTGAAGCCCAAGGGCTTCAGCCTTGAGCAGTGGGACTTAAGCTTCAGCTTCAGCCCTAGATGGCAGGGCTCACTTACTAGTCCCTGAGCCCAAGGCTAAAGCCCTTGGCTCCAACTTTGGCCCCTGCCTGGGGCACGAGGGCTCAGGCTTTGGTCCTCCTTCCTGGAGTTGTGTAGTGTTTTTTCTTGTCAGAAAGGGATTGCAGTCACCTTCCATCAAATTGCCATTCCGCTAGCAAGATTCAACTGCAATATAAAATGCATGTGCCCAGTTTGATCAAGGTGGAAAGTACTTCTCAGCGTGGAAGCTTCCTGAGTGTCATAATAGAGAATAGGTTTCTATTAAAGGAGTATATGCATTTGTTATATGACAACACCTTTTGAATTCCTTTGCAAAACAAAGAGAGACTCTGGGTGACGGTTTCTTGGAGGCAGGAAGTAATGTCATGTCCCCAATAGTACAGTTGGTGTGAACAGGTCCATTTAGCTGATTGTGGCAGAAAACAAATAGTGTCTCTCTTTTGACTTTAAAAAGCATCAGTTGTTTGTGTAGCTGCTGCTAATATGGGTACAAATTGACTGCTTAAAAGAACAGCATATATAGATACAAGCCATCTTCCCAAACCAAGCCATTAATGGATAAGTTCCAGTTTATTTCCCAATAAGCAATTTCAGCCATTCAGACCATGCAAAATATTTTCATTTATTTAGAACACTTCAGTGCAGAGACATGGATTCATCGAAGGAGAAAGGCACATTGATTCAGAGGTTTCATAGTGATTCTGTCTTTCAACTTCACTCAGTGCCTCCCCCACGCTATATCATGTTGCCACCCACTTAGGTTGCAAGTGTGTTACTGTGAAAGAGAAGGAAGGAGTCCTGCCAAAGACATTTTGGTTCTTTACTTTCTTTGTGTGTATATTAAAGCTCAGATGGGGAAGAGAGGCATTTCAGAAAAAGGATATGGCATCATTCTTTTTAAAGTTTCTAGGCCCTGAATTGCAGGAATGTGCTTTGCTGTAGAGACATTTCCTAATGAAGCAGTCAGCACTGACCAAGTTTTCCAGTAAATGGAGCTGCCTGCTTTGGGCTGGTTGTCAGCTTCCATGAGGGGATTTCCTCTAGCATCAGAGGGAAGGGAGGCGAATTGCAGGGCAAGGGTCACCAACTAATGTGGTCCCAATTTTGTTGCTCCCAAAGTAGTTTGTTTCCTTGAGTGGTTCATGGTGAAACAGTGGTTTGGAGGTTGCTTCAGATCAGGGGCCAGGGCTGATTCAAGAAACAGAGCTGAAGGTTGTCTAACAAAGTCCAGATGTGCTGTGGTGAGTGCCAGCCAGTGTGTTCGAAATGCAAGTCATAGAGAAGCCCCTGCAGTGCGTGTCAAGCCAGCACCCACACTGGAATTAATGTAAAACAAGAGAGCTTTAATGCAGTCCATCCACCAGCCATCTGTCCAAGAATGGCCTGTCTTTCAGTGATTCATTTTCTTCTCAAAGTAAGATTTAACAGTCAGCATACAGTAATTATCACAGCTTAAAGTCCTGGTTCACAGCTGTGAGTTGTAAATGGAAGGCATATGAGAATAGGCTGTTCTTTTCCTGTCTGTGGGCTCAGTGCCTTAGACCTGCGAGGTTTCCTGAAATAAGATCTCTGGGGCAAGGTCTGTCATTTACTATGTTTGTACAGTGCCTAACACAACAGAGGGCCAGGCTGGTGGGCTCTCTAGACACAGCCACAGTATAAATGTTCAGTAATAACTATGGTGTTGCTAAAGGGTTCCGATCCACAGTGTTTTTCAGTGAATGGGTGCAGGAGCTCAGAATCAGATTGTTGTTCAGCTGGAATTGTTTAAGAACTATCATGTACATCAACGGTACTGTAGTGTTGGTGCATTGTACACTGTGCACTATTGTACACTATCGTGTACATTGGTGTTGCTGTTCATTTCCTCTTCAACACAGTGGTAGCAGTAAGGACATGCTGGCTCAATAAATTGGTGAAGAGATTTCATATCAGTGGTAGATCACTGATTTTAATCCCATTTAAATTGGTAGTGGTAAACAGTAGTTGTAATCATCCCGTGTGTGCTGAAAAACTAAGTATTCTTCAGTAATTATCTAATTAACATACCATCTTAAAATACTGACACTGTGGTATTTTTAAGTACTACTGAGGAAAACAGTAGCATTTTTCATAGATGAACTGAATGATGCTTGTCTCTTGTTCTGTTCCATACTGAAGAGACACATGTCTGTCTCACAGAAACCAATACAGGTAGTCCTCACTTAGTGACCGGGTTCCGTTCCTGAAACCCGGTTGATAAACGAATTGGTCACTAAACGAGGAGCAGCCCTTACCGGTATTTCAGGCATAATGTACTTTACTGGTAGTGGGTTTTTCAACCATCGGTAGATAGTTTTAATGTCACCTTTGCATCATTTATAACATTTTTCATATATATTTTAAATATTTTAAGCTCTAATGTACTGAACTTAGTTTGCATAGTGTACTGTAAATATAGGTAATCTGAGAGAGTTGATGCGAGTTCTCGTACATCGCCATAATACCAACTCATCAGAGAGCCGGTCATAACTCTGAGGGGTCACTAAACGAGTAGGTCACTAAGTGAGGACTAGCTGTACTGTAATTTTCTAAGTGATGCCTTTGTTCTCTTGCTGATAGTTTCAGCACAGGTATGATTAATGGACTTCCTCTCACCCCTAAACTTACTCCTCCAGGGAGGATCTGAGGCATATTTGCATGGTTGAGAAGGTATAAAACAGTCTTACACTGCTGTTGCAGATGCTCTTCTTGTCCTGTAGATGTATGGACTATTAATCTGACATCTTTAGCCAGTTTTCAGTACATTTTTAAGTATTACAAAAAATGCTAATTGTTACATTACGTAGCATAATATTCACTGGAAGCATCATCATTGTTCATGAAGAATGAGTCACTTCCTTAGGTTTACTTGTACAGCTGTTCTATCGTGAATATCTGTCCAATGGAAGAACTTCCACCTAAAAGTAGGAAAAGTGGGTTTATTATTGACTTGTGGAAAGATTTCCACTGTCCATGTTCCCTCCAACTCTGAAATGAAATGATGATGAGGGGAAGAGGCATTGTTCCCTCTGCTGCCATCTGTTCTTGCTGACAGCATGATAAACGTGTGGCCTTTTCATTAATGGCCCATCAGCTCTGGGTACCCTCCCCCCCACATTCCCATGTCTGCTAAGGCAGCTTGATTTTATTCACCCCACTATCATTGCAGCTGCAGAATCCTGCTGAACCACATGACAGTTTAAAAACAAGTTCCAGCCATGTTGTAGTAGAAAGCAAGGCTGAAAGAGGTAACACTGAAGGTGGATAGCCACCAAAATGACATTCCCAGCACCTCTCTATTTGAAAACTAAATGCTTCTTTGACTATTCTGCAGATTAACTGTTGGTATTGTATAGCGTCTGTCTACTGATCTCCCAGCTTGGCCACATGGTGGGTTAATTTGTTTTATGGGGGCTGTGATTTCTAAAGCACATTAACAAGTTGCATGTTGTTTCATATAAATTCTGCTGGTGTGCTTTGTGTACCTTTGGAAATAGTACTATGTAAAAGTCCACTAGACACACACCACAGGGTCCACATGGATCAGTATGTTAGTGTGAATTAGAAGTCAAAACCCATAACATACATTACCCTGCCATGCAGACAAGTTCTTAGATGCTTCAGTAGCAAGGGGTCTCTGCTCTGTACCTGCAGTGATCTACAATGCTCATACTGCAGATACAACCACATAACCAATCTCTCAATTGTTGCTGTAATACATTTGCATTTACTAGCCCATAGCAACTTGTAGACTTCCTGTTGCTTCTATGATTGCAGAGGAGGTATTGGTTGCCAGAGTCCCTTACTTGCGGGTAATGAGAAGAGCAATTCCAAACCGAGCTGCCCAAAATTCAACTTCTGTGGTCAGTTTGTTTGGCATTTGGAGGAGGATTGAGTACCTAAAATTAAAATCCCCTTGGCCTACTATGTCTTCCTCCTCCCCATCCCTTTCATACCAGAACTGCACAAAATGAGGAGCCATTATTCACCGCTCATGGCCCCACTGCATAGAAATGAGTCATTTGTGGACAGGCAACACCGGACTGTAATAGTAATACTTTCCAGCACTTACAGAGCACTTTACTTGTCAGGATATCCAGCTAAGTGCTGAAACAATCCTTTCTGCACTACTTTATGCTTCCCCCCTACAAGGATTTGCCTGACTTCCCTCATTAGGCTAAGGCATTGCAAAGATGTCATTGTTTCTCAAGTTGGTTTCATTGGGGAATGGAGAAGGGAAACTTTTTAGACTCTAGAATAGCCTCCCCCAAAAATATTAGTTTTCCTTGATCACTTGCTTCTCTGGAAAACCAGCAGCTTGACACCTGACACTCCCTTCTCCTAATATAAACTTTTCTATATTAAAGTTGCACTGATAGAGGTATTTCTCTTTGTAACACAAGAATGTAAAACTGAGTCAGAAAAGATTGACAGACAAGCAGTTTTCTCTCTTACCACCTAACAGTAAATTTTCCATACATTTAGTAGGTTTTTAATAACACTCTCCCTAAAGAAACTGTACAGCCCATTTCAGGGTGGCTGACAGTCTCTGGTTTTCCCTACCTATCCTAAAATCTGAGATAATATCCGCTCTTAAAGATTACCCCATCAGAAGATAAATTTCTTTTTCAGCTGGCATGCAGAAAAATGATGGCATAGCACAAAATGCTGTTGTTGCTATGGTATGACAAACAAGGAATCTGGTGGCACTTTTAAAGACTAACAAATTTATTTAACACATGAGCTTTTGTGGGAAAATCCCACTTCATTAGAAGGTTGAAGATAGGAAACTTACAAAATGGGTGGATAATAAATGGAGAGAAGTATAAGTCATAGGATCAGGGCACATGGTGACAGGTAATCAGTGCAGTTGTTTAGTTTCAAAAAGTGAAAAACAGCATGTAGAGGGTTGTAGGAAAGCAAAATTACATGTTGTAGGGGGGGGGGGGGGACCATCTCTATTCAGTCCTAAATTGATGGTATCATCTGAAGTCATGTGACATCTGATGGTGCCATATGAATTCTAGTTCTGCAGTTTCAATAATGATCAGTTATTACAGAATATTCATTCTTGAGTGACTGCCTGGTGAGACTTGCCCACATGCTCAGGGTTTAACTGATTGCCATATTTGAAGTTAGGAAGGAATTTTCCCATAGGTAGACTGGTGTTTTTCGCTTTCATCTGTAGCATAGCTCATGTGCTGGTGGATTCTTTGTATCTTTAAGTCTTTAAATTTATTGCAGAAAATAAATAAATTTATTGCAGGTTTGTTGCAGGAATGGGTGGGTGAAGTTTTTAGGCCTGCAATTGTGCAGGAGGCCAGACTAGATGCTAATACTGGTACCGTTTAACTTTAGAGTCTATGAGACTCCTTGTTTGTTTTGTTGAACTAGACTAATATGGCTACCCCTTTGGAACTTGATGTGGTTTGATAAGTCATGCTCTCTCAGGAACTCTGTGATTTCCCACTTGTGAGGTAGTGCCCCCACAATTGTGAATGACAGAGGCAATTCTCAAACCATAGTTATTGGTAAGTAACCTTTCTTTCTAAAAATGGAATATCAATGATATTACACAAATTCAAGTCAGTAGAACAGCATCTAGGTCCAAGTTGTTGCCACTGTCTTTCCCTGCATGGAATAGAGAGAAGTTAAACTAAATGTTTAAAGATAATTGTTTCAGATAATTTGGACCTATCTATATATCTATAGCACTTGTGTAGCAGAGCACCCACCATTTACGAGACAAAACTGAAAGCTGTCTGGTTCTTGAATGACTGTTCAAAACCACAACATGTGCATAGACTTGCGTCCTGTTTCTGAAAAATTTCACGCAATGAGTGAAGTTACTGTGACAAGTATTGTTGGAGGCAACTACATTGTTGCCCAGCTCTAGTAGTCACAGCCTCATCTTCATCTAAGGAGTAGCTTCACTGTAAAACATTGCTATGTTTGGGTTTTTATACCACAACTATCACCAGGAATCTGAGCACTGAAAATAATGTTGTGAACATTGAACTCACTGCCTCGGACATAAAAAAGATATTTCAGCTGCCAATAGACAAATTCTTCATAGCATGGTTTTAACTGTCCTGGCACAGAAATGAGCAGACAGACAGTGAGGGGAAAGCATCGTATTTCTATACGTACCATTCAAGAAGCTATTAAAGTAGAACATAAGATACTTCTGACTGAAGTGAGTGAACATTGACTCTTATCCAGTGTAACTGCTGTCCAGTTGGAGGATCATGGCTTTTGTTGAAGGTCTGCAATCCATGCAAGTTATCAATCATACGGCTTCTTGTTTTGCCATCCTTTGCTCCCCAGTAATTGTTTCTATTTAGGTGGTAGCCATGCCACGAAGATTGTACCATACCCTTAAACAGAGCTTACTGAAGAACATCAAAGCAAGCATTTAGTGATCTAAAAACAAACTACCTTAACTCACATTTTCCAGGCTTTTTTCAATCACTTCTAGATCATTAGTTCCCAGTGCTATCAATCTTGTGATTCAATCATGAACAATGTGTAAGAAATAAAAGAACAATTCTATTCCGGTGTGGATTACTTAATCCAGGAGTTTCAAACTCAAATCACCATGAGGGCCACATGAGGACTAGTATGTTAGCCCAAGGGCCACACTACTGTAAACTTTCCATACAATGGTATTGCAAATATTGATATCGATAGTGTCATTGTGGACTGCAAGAAATAACTTTAGGGGCCACCCTTCAGCCCTGAGTTTGAGACCCCTGATAATCAAACCTATAGCCAATGAGGACAAACTCTGACTTCTGTAGAACTTGAATGCTAGTATTGGAAAAGACGGTAAGGTTTGAAGTGATGTAATAAAGAATAATAGAACTGGAAAAATGAACATCACTGGTTTTCTACTCATCTGATCACGAGCTTGTTCTTACCAATGCAGTATTTGAGCAAAACAGTAAATGTAAAACTTTATGGATGCATCTGAGATCCGGGTCCTGGCACCTGATTGATTATGTCATTGTACAGCAAAGAGTCATCAGGAACGTCACGATTACCAGAACAATGAGAGGAGCAAACTTTGAGGCCCACCACAGGATGATCAGAGCCCTGTACAGTGAAACAACACTGAACAGATTAAACCGAAAGTTGATACATCTATTGTATCAGGAAGTTTGGGGGAAAGCAAAGAGAAAAAAATGATAGCGTTATTTCATCACCTACTGATGTGCTTGAAAAATGGAATATATTTGAATCTGCTATTGTTCAAACCTCAGAAGAAACTCTAGGTCAGGGGTTGGCAACCCCCGGCACCTGTGCCAAAAGTGGCATGGGGGCTGAGCATGAGCAGCACACAGCACTGCTCAGGCCTCCCTGCTCCCCCAGGCTCCTGCTGGCTGTGCTTCCCTGCCAAGGAGGACGACCAGCAGGGACAAGGAAGCTGTGGCGTGCCACAGCTGGCCCAGCCCCCTGCTGGGCAGGGCTAGAGGGGAGTGGGACAGGTTGGCCAGCCTGGAGCAACCGCTTCTGGGGATAGGTGCTGGCTGGCCCCAACCTGATCCCTGGAGGCCACCCGCTGTTGACAGGACTGGTGCCAGCTAGCCAGCCCGAACTTCTGGAGGCTGCCCACCATTGCGGGGAGAGCAGTACCGGTCGGCCCTAACCCCCAGAGGCCACTCTCTAATGTAAGGCCAGGAGCCAGCCCTGACCCCAGCCCCTTTTGGCCCTGCCCCCAGCACCCACTCAGGTTGCAGTGGGCAGGGCTGGCAAAGGTTGCTGACCCCTGCTCCAGGTCAAAGACATCAGCAGAATTAGTTTGATGAAAATTCTGGTGAGACCCAAAAGGTCTTCAAGGAGAAGACAACATTTTTATGTCTTGGTGAGATCACAGAGAGTCAACATCAAACAAAGACAAATTCAGTTATCTGCAAACCAAGGCTCAAAGATGGTTTTATGTTCTACAGGATAACTGGTTGGAAAAGAGAAAAGAAATAATACAGTGTTATGGCAATAACAACACAAAGCTGTTTCGTGACTTCCTGAAGACTCATTTATGGCCCATCAAATTCTGTGCCAGCTCCACTAAAGAGTTAGGATTTACCTTAATCAAGGACAAGAAAAACAAAAGATGGGTGCAACACTTTGCTGAACTATTCAGCCACATCTCTGTTGTCAACCCCAGGTGCTAGATAGAGCAGTGGCTCCCAACCTGTGGCCCATGGACCTCTGGTGGTCTGTGAGGGCACTGCAGGGGGGATCGGTGGGGGAGAGGTGGGGGAGAGAAAGATAATTACTGCAGATAAATGCGCTGTGAGGAGTGTGATGTTTGTAAGCGAGCATAATAAATTATTAGAAATAATCACACTTTAATACCTTTTGTTATGCAAGTTTGATTCCTGTCAGCCGTAGACTATATTAAACATGTTTTAAACAGCTTGCTTACATGGTGGTCTTCAAAAACTTTTGATGACAATGTAGCAGTCTGCATAAAGGAAAAATTTTGGGAACTGCTGAGTTAGGGGAATCCAGAACCACATGAATGAAGAAATCATCTAATTACCTATTATTGAAGAAATACAAAAAAAGCTGTCAAACAAATGAAGTCAGGTAGATCACTAGGCAAAAAATACCATGCCATCTGACATCTTCGAACTTGCAGACCCCAACACTGTAATATGAAAATGTGAAATTGTATGAAATTATTAAAGGTATCTGGGAAACTGAGAAAGGTCCTTAGGATTGCAAAGATGCAATCATAGTTACAAGAATAAAGGCGACAAATCTGACTACAATATTTACCACGGTACTTAATGTCTGTAGATGGTAAAATCCTTGCTTGTGTTTTGCTCAAATACCCCATTGAATCAGTATTAGTTTCTGCCAGAACCCTAATGCAAACTGTTTGCCACTGTGAGCAGGAATAGCTTCTGAAGAGTCTAGAGAAGTTTGTCTGTCCCACCAAATTTGTTAACATCATGATCAGCCATGTCTTCTTGGACTTGATATAAGTCCTCACAAATTGTGGCCTCACTAAGCCATTTCCTATATCTAATGGAGTGAAACAAGGCTGCTCCTCTTTCTACTCCTCTTTGCAGCTGTTCTGAATTATGCACCTTTTAGCTTTCAAGAGGATGCTTGCATAAGGTACAGATCTGATGGATAACTGTTCAGAAATCCTTGAGAAACTTGTATGTGAAGTCTTTTTGCAGATGATTGTGTTCAACTTAGTGAGAATGAAAGTGGCTTACGGCTTATCCCTCATAAGTTCTCAGAGGCAACTGAACAGCTTGGACTCACTATCAGATTGGAAGATCCTGAACTCCTGTTCCAACCAGCCCATCAGTTACTACCACCGAACCAAACATCAGCACTGATGGTACAAAACTAAATTTCCAAAGAGAGAGCCATGCTAGTCTAGTCCAGCAAAATAAACAAGGAGAGTTCACCCATCTTCGAAGCATCTGACAAAGTGGGATTTTCTCCCATGAAAGCTCAAGTGAAAAATATATCTGTTAGTCTTTAAGTGCCACACAACTCTTTTTTTTTTTTTACAAAACTAAATATAAATCACTTTACATAACTGGGCAGTACCATCTTAGATGATGGTTCTCTGGATCAAAGAACATCAAACAGAATATAATGAATATAATATAAGGAAGCCAGGGTTTTGGAAGACTCTGCCATAGGATACTCAGATCAGTGTATCTTCAAATTGTTATTAAAACTGATGATATACAATGCAAAAATAATGGCATCTCTTTTGTAGGGGTGTAAAATAAGGCCAGTTTACTGCAGGAATGTCAGCAATTTGAACAAATTCACATGCAGTGTGTTTGTTTTATTCTGAAGGTTTGCTGACAAGATGAAGTGTCAAACATTAACATCCTTGAAAGAAAAAAAAGCAAACAACATTGAGGCAATGATTATCAAACTTCAGCTTAGGTGGACAAGTTAAACTTTTAGAATGGGTGATGGTAGACTCCTGAAAAAAGTTGTTTATGACAAGCTGAAACTCAGAAAATGCAGGAAGTCAATTTAAATGCTTCAAAGATACCCTTAAGCAGACTCTTACCCCATAGATATAAATATCTTCAAAGACACAGCCAAAGGCAGTGCTGAATATAGAGCATATCAGCAAAGTTTGTAAATGTTTTGACAAAGACAGATGCAAAAAACTTATTGAAAAAGGGCCAAGTGTGACTGAAAGTCTTCAGTGGGAGTCTACCCATTCCTGTGCAACATCTGTTCACAACCTTGCTCCTCGGAAATCAGATTATACAGCAGTCAGAGAACACAAGAGATGTTGTCATGATGTCATCATCGGATACAATGGACAGCCATACAGCACCACTCAGCACTGTGTCAACAGTGTTCTCTATGGAAACAATTTACTTTTCTAGGAAATTAACAAGTACTTCTTTGCTTTACCCCTTCCAGCACTGGTCTTCTTCCTTCTTTATTATTAAAATAAAACTGCATTACAAGTTCATTTCTGCCACTGGCTTCAAGTTCTTTCACACCTAGGCCATCTCTACACTGCGAAGGAAAGTTAAACTATTTTAAATTGACTTTCACCTGCATTGGGAACTTACATCCACACTAGTCATTATTGGGTCAACATTCAAAGCGGTGCACCGTGGGGCACTACCCCTCAGTGCAACTAGATGCATAGATATGTGGGAAGGTTGTCATCCTCCCATGATGCAGTGTGCGTCCTCCCCCTCCCTTCTTGCCACAAACAAATGGGAAGTGGTTTTTTTCACCTTTTTGCTACTGCACATGTCCCATTGCCAGAGAGACATGGAGCCCACTCAGCTCAGCCTTATCCTACAGTATTTTCAGGGATGAAACAGGAGCCTCCACCTAGAAAACTGTGATAGTTCTGAGGCTGTCCTGCTACAAGCCATAGAGCAAGACATTTTCTGGTTGCTGCAGGTTGTTATGCATTATCTTCAGTCTGTGAAGTGCTGATTCTGGGCCTTGGAAACAAACACAGACTGGTGGGGCCACATCCTGATGAGCAGTGGCTACAGAACTTTTATATGCGCAAGGCCACTTTCCTTGAGCTTTGTGCAAAGCTGTCCCCAAACTGAAATATGTAAATGCTTGCTTGAGAGCAGCTCTGATCATGGAGAAGCAAATAGCCATTCCTCTGTGGAAGCCAGCAAGCTCAGAGTGTTACCAGTCAGTTAAAAATCAATTCAGAGTAGGGAAATTTACTGTGGTAGCTGCTGTGATGCAAGTATGCAGGGCCATTAGTAGACATCGGCTACAAAGGGTGGGGACTTTGGAAAATGTGCAGGGTATATTGGATCGGTTTGCTGCACTGGGGTTATCAAAATGGGAGGGCACAGATGGCACACACATGCCTGTTTTAGCCCTCGTCCACCTTGGCACCAATGTTCTCTCTAAGCCGGTGATGCAGCTGAGCAACTTATGGATGCAGCTGAGCAAGTTCCCGGGCCCGAGCGAGGCCCCTGAGCCACTCACTGCCCATCGGCTCCCCAAGTGCATCCATAACTTGCTCAGTTGCATCAACAGCTTAGAGAGGGAACATTGTATAGATTTTCTGACTGAGATGCCTCTTCAAATAGTCAATCTTCCATGAACTCCATGTCTTTCCTTTAGCAAAATCACAGCTTGTCTTGGCTTCTGCACATAACAAGCATAATATGCCATTGTCCTCAGAGTAAGAAAATAGCTGACCCAATTTGACATGCTGCACCTCTCCAGATTCCATAGCCTCAGTTGCAATTAATTCATTTAGCCATGCCATCTTAAAACTTCCAATACCTTTATATTTCTTGACATCAAGCCGTCCCACAAAGCAGCTTCACGAATTCATAACACAAAATGACAAAGTGTACAGCCAACAGTTTGGTGCAAGACAGTTGCAGTGATGACTTGAAAAGGAAACAATATGTTTCCTTACACATCAACACTCCCTTCCCCCCCGTGTGGCATGAGCTTACCCCCTCTTCTAACCTGCCCGCAGCCCGGGAGCCCCCACCCTGGCTCCTCCACTCCCCCGCCTCCGCTCCCCACCAGCCCCGATCCTCCAGCTCTTCCGCTCCCCGCCAGCCCCAATCCTCCAGCTCCTCCACTCCACTCCAGCCCCGATCCTCCGGCTCCTCCGCTCTACACCAGCCCCGATCCCCAGGCTCCTCCGCTTCCGCTTCTGCTCCCTGCCAGCCCCACCCCAGGCATCCTGGCCCCCAGGAGAAATGTTTCCTGGGCCAGGCATGGCTTGTGGCTGCTGGACCTGTGCTGGGGTCAGCGCTTGCTGCACCAGTGAGTGGCAGCAGCTGCGCTACTGCTCACTGGCACAACTTAGAGGGAACATTGCTTGGCACATAAGCTGCAAGGCATATTTCTCAATGGTCTTGTAATCCATTGCTGATCACAAGGGACGTTTCACCAATACCAGGATGGGGTGATCTGGAAAGGTTCAAGATGTGCCCATCTTTAGGGACTCCAGTCTGTCCAAAAAGATACATGCAGGCACTTTCTTCCGTGACCAAAAAATAAATATTGGGGATTTTCAAAATGCCAGTAGTAATCGTGGAGGGATCTTGCTGACCCTTTGCTCCCCTGGCTAATGAGGCCCTACACCAGGCACCTGGACAGCGATAAGGAGCATTTCAATAATAGACTCAGCAAGTGCAGAATGGTGATGGAATGTACATTTGGGTGTTTAAAAGAAACGTGGAGGAGTCTACTCACTAGGCTTGACCTCAGTGAAAAACATGCCACCAGTTATCTGTGCTTGCTGTGGGCTCCATAAATTGTGTGAAACACACCATAAAAAGTTTTCCCAGGGTTGGGTCATGGAGGCTGATAGACTAGCCACAAATTTTGAGCAGCCAGATGCCAGTGTTATGGTCTGAGAGAACCATGGAATGTTTCATATTAAGGAAGCTTTTAAAACCCGTTTTTGCAATGAGCACTAGTAATATATGTGCCTCACAGTGCTGTGTGCTTAATTCCCATCCCCCATTAGTGCAATACCCTTCCCCTCCCTTTTCTTCCACGCTGACAGCACCCAGGCTATGAATGAACAAAGACCAATTTTTTCCAGTGGGTTGGGGAGAGTAATCAAAAAAGAAAGCTCTGGTGCAGTTGTTAAAGGGACCATTGCCTCTTTCTGCTCATCTCCACTGACATGGATTGTAGCATGTACTGCATTCTGTTCAGCCTCTGCCTGGACTGGTTGGGGATGGAGGTTGGTGTCATGGGTTGCTGTGCATGCTAGAGGGCTGTCCAGCTGCTGCTGTTCCTGGACCTCTACCAGGTGCCTCTGCATGTCAGACTGATCCCTCATAACACTCAACATCTCCAGCTGCATTTCACAGACCTGCTTTTGCGCGGCATTTCTGTTCTCTGTGTCTTGCTTCCATGTGGTTCTTCTGTCCTCTGAGTCCAAGTTCAGTTTCTCAGACAAGGACATTCTCCAGGCTCTGAGATCTGTATCTGCTGCAGTGGAGACATTCATCAGCTTCCTGAACAGATCATTCCTGATTTTTTTTCCCTCCCCCAATCTGGAAAATGTGCACCCTGGAAATTGCATGGTTGAAGAGTCAACTAGAAAAGAAAAATACACAGTTCCCTTTGTTAGATGAACCCATGTAGTCTAAAAAAATGATGCTTTGATATAAGAGCTCCCTTGAATAAACAAAAACAAGGCTGGAACCACATTCCAATCCACACTTACCCCAGGGATCAGACTTCCATTCCAGACATGGTAGCAGGAGGCCCTTGCATCTATTACAGAGATTTCCAGCACACCATTTAACTTCCCAATAAACAGTTAAGGGGGAGATGGACCATTGGGCTCCCCCTTAACGTCTCAAAGTATATTCTGGGAGAAGGTGGGCAAAGCAGATTACAGGAGGCTGACTATAGGCAAATAAAGGCTGCAGAAAATATAGGGCAACTGGTGCTGGGACCCTTAACGCCCATGCAGATAGTCTTGTGTCAAAGGACACCATCCAGGGCAGGGGAAGAAGATAGCATTGGTTGTTTACTGGAAACATGTGCCATCTTCCTAAGGTGACTATGTATGACATTAGTGTCCAGTGGGTAACACAGACAAAAAGGGATTTGCTGGAAACATTGGGGTATAGACCTGACCTTTAGTCTATGTTACGTTCCACAATGATGCCTGCTCCTTGAGTAGCAGAGTGGCGTGGTGAAGTCTCCTACAGTGATGGAAAAAATAAGGCTGCCCTCCTCAGAAGCCTTCTGCAAAGGATTTCAGAGTACCTTTGTGCAAGTTTCCTTAAGCTATCCATGGAGGATTCTCATAGCATTCCTGTTTACATCAGCAGTTTGTTCCTCTAGTGACCCTATCAAAAAGCTTACCTACCCCCAGGAATGCCATTCTCTCTAAATACAAACTCCTTTTTTCACAAAAAGTAGAAGCAGGATGGGGATATAACCACAGTAATGAGATTTGATAAACACCACCCAAGGTAGTGGGAGGTTGCTTCCTTACTAAGTTAGGATTCATTCCCTGGAGTCTTTTCAGTACCCAGAAATGGCTTTAGGAAGTAGGTCAAGATAAGATTTGTAGTGGAAAGCAAGATTCAGCTTTAAATATCTAAAGGCTGCTTATGTATGCTTTCTGCTGCTAGTGGGAACATAGTCTAAGCGAAAGTTTATGTCTTAACTTTCATGAATTCTGAATTCCCAACTGATTGCTAGATTCATTATGACAATACTGGTATCTGAAGGGAGCAGGAGGCCTCTTACCTTGAATCCATTATAAAAAACAGCCATTTTGCTAAGTTTTTATTTCCTGTTGTTTGACCATAATTAAAATATGACTGGACTTTAACCTTTATCCTACTTCCACCTGCTTCCACTGTCTGTTTTCTAGTACTTTCACAAACATTCATACGGATGTTTATCTATCATTTCAAGCTGCATTTTATTCAAACATTTATCTTCTACTGCTTTGGTAAAAGAAGCAAAAGGGAGCTAGGCCATTTTGGGTTTGTTTATGTTCCCCATAGACTCTGTGTCATGAGTCGCCCAGGTATCCATCTTGTTGTTACACCACAGATACTGCTATGCTGTTCTTTTCTGTTCACTGAGAACTTGGCATTTATATACGTAATTTCATTATTTGTGCTCCCATTAATCTTTTTAGCAAGTTAAAAACAAACCTTTTCCCAATTCAGCCTGTGACTCAACTGTGGACTCTGATACCATGCCAGAGTGCATTTTGCCTCCCAGATTTTGACAGATAAAACCATGGCTTTACTTCCATTACCTAAACCAGAACACCAAATTTCTGCCAACTGCTTACATAAATGCTGGTAAAAAAAATTAATAACCCATAAGAAAACACACATGCGTGCATTGTTTAAAACTTGGAAGACTGGAGAAGTTTACTTGCTCTGTGGAAGTAATAAGTAATGTACCTTGATGTTTTAGGACATTTTTAAATCAACTTCTGTCCCCTTCAAGCCTCTTCTGTATCCCGATAAAAGGCAGATTAGGTTTCAGTGAGTTCTGTTTGGCTGGTGTAAGAAGAGTCCAAAGGTTGAGAGATGTGGGGAAGTCTGGACTAAGACCAGTTTCATTTTGTCCATCTGTTCTGTCTTTCTCCTTACCATTTCCAGATGTTTTAAAATTTTGTCATAATTCTTTTCTTTCCTTTTCTTCACCCTTCCCAACTATCAAACTCTGCTTGTCCTTCCTATTGTCAGCCTGCTGCCTTTTATGATACTATGGGGATTTTGTACATCTTTTGGCTTTCTTGATCTCTCTCAAGTCCTCTGTCTGCAAGTAAATCAGTCTAGCTTTTCTGCCCCTGTCCTTTTGTTCTTTAATCCCTACCTCTTCCTCTGCATCTGTCAGGGCTTCATGATTTGTAGCATTGTTTCACAAGGCATACTGATCTCAGACTGAAGGTATCGTTAAGGATAAAACAGGAGACCCAAGACTGAATGATTGGTTTGATTTTGTCATCCCATGTTCCAAGGACCTCCTTTTTATGCAGGACGCTCTACAACAGAGATGGACTATATAACCTAGAACAGGGGTCTCAAACTCAAATCACCACCAGGGCCACATGAGGACTAATACGTTAGCCCGAAAGCCACACCACTGAAACCTTTTCATACAACAATATTGCAAATATTGGCAATGATAGTGTCGTTGTGGGCCACAGGAAATAGCTTTGGGGTGGCATGCAGCCCACAGGCCACGTGTTTGAGACCCCTGACCTAGAGCTTTCTCTGGGACTATGTTGCCCTGTCCTTCAGCCCTACAAGTGGGCTTCTAATTGATGAGAAAGGGTAATATACTGCAGGACGTAGGAAGAGCAGCAAATTGGGAGAAGATGGAACACTGGCTGCTTTGCAGACACTTTAGACTGAGCAACTCATGACCAAACTAACCCCCTGTCTCAGCTCCTTTTTGTCACAAATTTTACATAGAGATCTTCCCGGTAAAAATAAATCAACAGAAGCACAATACAGAACCTGCATTTAAAAAACAAACAAACAGAAAAACCCTTGCCACCTGGCATCATTATCCAAATTTTATGGAAGTTTGATATAAAAAAAGAACCCATGTAGAAAAAAAAAAAAGTGTTGATACATAGTAACAATCTGTGTTCCTATGCTGTTTGAGGGGGCAGTGTAGATGGACAGGAATTCTCTGTCTGCATGCTGCACATAAGGGATAGTGCATGGACAGGAATTTTTTCTCCGGCTGTGGACCAGACACAAGGACAGTGTGGATGGATAGGAATTTTCTGTCTGTGGACCTCACGCAGGGATGGTGTGGAAAGACAGGAACTTTATATCTGTGTGTTTGTATGTTGCATATGGGGCAGTGCTGTTTTTAGCAAATTCCAGACCTCGGAATTTGCAGTACAAAGAAAATTCCTAACATTAATTTAGTTTAGTGTAGCAAAACTCCTCCTTCTGTTGCTTAGGAAGACAGTTTATTGTACTTCTCCCTTCAGTAATTATCATAAACCTGTTGGCCAGATTAAATTATGACAACGAGGTAGGGACACAGAAGGCTGAAATTATTTTTTTTTTTTTTTTTTTTGCAGCCAACTTGAAATTAATCTGTCAGAACTGAATCACAGGCACAAAGTTTAAATGATGTTGCTATCAACACTGTTTATGTCTTACAGCACAGACACACATTTATACGCACAGAGCTAGGCTCTGGGCTATTGCAGACAGCCTGTGTTGAGATGACATTGAGCAGCTCACATCACTTTAGACTCTAGGAATTTGTATCTATTGGCAACATGTCCTTGCCAAGAACAGCTCATCGAGGAGGGTATACTACTCTCCAAGGACTCTTTGAAGCTGCAGGCAAAGGCTATTGAAGTGCTGGGTCATATAACAACAAAAATGTGAGGCTAAAAATGTTCTGGTGAAAACATGGGGAGGGGAGTAAAAGCTTAGTGAAACTCACTGGTGTTTAATTCCTTCTAAAAGCACAAAATCTAAGGTTCCTTTCTGACTGAAGAAAGATCCTTGTCCCGGAGGGGTAGCTGTGTTAGTCTAGTTCAGCAAAACAAACAAAGAGTCCTGTGGCACTTTGAAAAACTAACAAATTTATTTTTCACGTGAACTTTCATGAGCAAAGTCCCACTTCATCAGATGCCAGCATATTACAGTCTTGATTATCTGTATGATGGTCTCCATGGTTTTGCAATAGAAACTCTTCTCTAACACCTTTCTCATGCCCTGCTAACAACAGTAACAGTGACATCACTGGATAGTCCATAAAAAACAATTATGTTTGAAGTCTGACTTTAAAACTATAGAGAACAGCTCTTGTCCATCTAGGGTGAGAGTTCCATACACAAACATGGGCAGGGATTGTTTTCCTTTATTAACCAATAATATGTTTATTAATCATTAATATATTGCTACCTATTTTAGTCATAGTGAGTGTTAGTGCAGACTCATACCTATAGTTACAATAAAGGTCTGTGATGACTTCACAACTTTTGTTTAAATATTTCTTAGTGTAGGAGTATAACTTCCCAGACTTTAAACTGTATTTCTCACCTTTCTCTCAGTTGACAAAACACTCCATCTTTCGATCCAAATTACTTTCTCTCATTCTTTTGGTTTCTGTAATTTACTAACTCTAGAAAACTCCAATTTGCCAAATGAAATTGAAGAAAATAACTCACACATGATTAATTATTTCTATGCTGTTTAGATCTTACCATATGGCTTTTTTAATCCCTTACTTTAGCTTAGTCTCCCCTTTTCCTAAAGAAAAGAATAGCCATTCTGACAGTCGCAGATGTTTGATACTTACAGTATAGCAGGTGAAATAGTTAGAGACCCAGTCTGATAGTCTAAAAGCAACAAAAATTGACCTGAGGAGATATAATAATACTGCCGTCATCAGCCTGAGACAGGGTAGAAGATGCATCTCATAGGGTGTGTGTGACAAATAACATCAACTTGTCTTGTATTTTAATACCACTTGATACCCCTTATCTGAATAAACTGTTCTCAATATTTTACCTGAAGTGGGGGGTTCTTCAGTGGACCATTTAAATTAGCAAGGAAACCCCAAACAAAATAAACTTTAAGGTGAAGTTAAGATTGCAAGAAAATACCAAGTTCCAAAATATCAGTACTTAAAGTTGGGAATCCTTACATGAACATTGTACTCAGTTCTCCTGTATTCTACAGCTATGGAGTTTTATCCCTTCCAAGAAAACTAATGTGCTCCTGAATTTCTCAGACAGGCAGAAATGTTGATTGAGAGGTTCAAACTGCCCCATTCATCCTAATAGCTGGTGGTTTGGTTTTTTTTTCCTGAAACTTAAAAGTCAACATTTTGCAGCATCTTAAAACTCAAAATGTGAAGGCATAAAATAAATGATACTTAATAACAAAATAACAGAGGAAGTTGCATTTCTTACATTCATTTTCAATCAGTAAAAATCTCCATTTTTAGCATACCTGAAACTGCTGCATAGTCCAGCCTGTCATTATATACACTCATCTAGATTAGACTCATGGACTGTAAGGTCAGAAGGGACCAATATGATCATCTAGTCCAGGGGTCTGCAACCTGTAGCTCTGGAGCCACATGCAGCTCTTTGGCCGCCCTCTTGCAGCTCTAGGCCCCCCTCCAGTGGAGGGGGTCCTACAGGAGGCTTGCTCCTGGATCCAGGGATCTCCCTCCCCCACCAAGGACCATGAGGCAGACACCCTGGCCCAGCTCCCACAACCCCCTACCAGGAGGCTATGCCCATTGCAGCTCTCAAAACACTTGGTTGTTGAAATTTTTTAAAATGGCTCTTCTTATTTTTTTGGGTTGATGTCCCCTGACCTAGTCTGACCCCCTGCACAATGTAGGCTACAAAACCTTACTCATCCATTCCTGTAATAAACCTCTAACCTACAGCTGAGTTATTAAAGTCCTCAAATTATGATTATAGTTACCTTTGTTTTTCTCCCTCTTACAACATTCAGGAAACTCAGAACTATGATTATAATTTCAAATGTCTGAGTTCTTAGAAGTATGCAAATTCAGTTAAAGGTATCAAGATTTATCTTAACTCTGTTTCGGTGTATGAAAATCAGAAAGGCAGACTTTTATCTGTTCTTTCAAAATCTTTCATTTTGTCAGCAGCAACCACAAAAACTAGAATGTTCTATTCTTAATTCTAGAGTGGTTATGCCAGTTCTAGCCATTTGTACAATCCACAGGGAAAAAAAATTACTTTGCAGATTTCTGATTTGGCACAGAGCATGGAGAAGACAATAATTCCATGGTCTTCATAAAGGTCTCCGTCTTGCAACATGCTGAACATGATCTGAACTTCACAAGAGGTGATCAACACTTCATTGGATTAGATTATATGATTTGACTTGCCAGCCAATTATCCTAGATGTCTGTAAACAAAGTGGCAGCGCATCTCTGTATACAGACCTCCTGAGACCAGACGCTGAAAAACAGAATCATCACCTAAGGCCACATCTACAGTGACTATGGCAAATTCACCACCGTTAAATCAATTTTTCGAGATCAGCTTAGCAGCCAGTGAAGACATACTGAGTCGATCCAGAAGTTGACTTAGTAAAGCCACCCCCGTAAGTGGCATAGTGTTCTGTCACCGTTCCCATTAGCATAACACAACGAAGAGGCTGTTCTGAAGGACACTTAGGAAGTTGATGGAAATTATGCAAGCTAGGCTGGGTAACTTGCATAACTCCTGTAGAATGCCACTGAATTTTCTCCTGTATTTCCACTGTAGACCAGGCCTTAATATAGGAACAATATATGTATGAAACCAGTATTCTGCCTTGCACTTTTTTTTATATTCCAGCTTCAAAGAAATGAAAATAAGGCTTGTATCACTCTACAAGAAGTCTAGATTAAGACAGTTCAGGGTCTTGGTTGCACTATTATGTGATACATCTCTAGCTCCACCCACATGGTCTTGGCCTTACATTATGGTGGTACTCCCTCCCCACACTAATGCCACCAGGAATAGATGGGGCAAAGGGGCTCCCCTTCTTTTTCAGAAAAGCAAGGGTGGCCTGGGATTCGCCAGGAGTAGAGGTAGAGGCCCTCCTTGTCTTGGGGACAGCAGGATTTACAGCAAGGGTTCCCTCTCATTCCTGAAGAGGCAGCAGTTTTAGCAGGGAGGCCTCTCCCCACAGCCAGAGTGCATCTTAAGTGAGTGTGCTCGACCTGTTGCACTCCTCTTCTTCTACCACACGTAGTCTTTTCATGAGAAGTTTTGGCTTTGGCCCCTCAGGGCAGTGAGTCTTGGTATTAACATCTTGTTAAAATGCATGGGGAAGGTCCATTCTCTCAGAGATGTTCCAAAGGGGTAGTCATGTTATTCTAGTTCAGCAAAACAAACAAGGAGTCCTGTAAAACAAACAAGGAGTCTAGTGGCACTTTTAAATACTAACAAATTTATTTATTGCATGAGCGTTCATGGGAGAAAATCCCACTTCCTCAGATGCTTTGAAGATGGGGGAATTTACAGAGTGGGAGAAAGATAAGTGCAGGGAAGTGTAAGTCATAGGATCAGGTCACCATGCACCAGCAAATCAAAGCAGCTTTTAAGATTCAGACAGTGGGGAACAGCACATAGAGGAAGGTGGGTTCAATCACCTGTTGTGATAGGCTAAAGACTCCATAGTCCCCATTCAAGCCTGATTTCACATAGTCAACTTTGCACATGTATTCCAATTCTGCAGTTTCTCTTTGAAGCTTCTTAGAGATGTTGTTTGAATTGTCTCAAGAAGTCCCTGCATCAGCTCCACTCCAGGCATAATTACAAGCATTTCTTTGCAGTCATATGGACTACACTTTATTTTTATTAAAACTGAGCTCCTAACCCATAATCCAGTTGCCCTCTGTGATGAGAAAATTAAAGTAATTGGTTATCTTTGCTTTTAGATGGTTGAGGTTTTTGGCAGTGTGACTTCGTCTCTGAAGCTTCTGGCTTTTTAGTTGCATATTTTACACTAATTAAAACATTCCTGTAAGGATTTTATGCTTGTTATTGGTATGTATTCACAACTTCAGCTTCATCTCAAAAACATTTGTCTAGAAAATGTAAACTCTGCTTTGTGACATAAGGTAGCAGCAGCCTAATAAAGTTTTATAGCAACATTCATTTTCAATCCTATCTTTTATTTTCCATTTCTTTATGCTACCAATAAGTTACCCTCTTGTTTAGGGTAACTAAGTTCAAAGTTCAGGAAACTCCTTGTCACAGAAACCAATATGTTTTCAGGTGCAGATAGCAGTTCCTTTTTTGCTTTTGGTGAGATCCCATATATGTTTAAACAGAAATCAGAGGCTGAGTAAATTGTAAATATTAAACATTTAGTGAGCATATAGTACATGTTCAACATCCAGTGGAAACACAAGATGTGAGAAGCTGTTCAGCTGAAGATATGTGGTAATCTACTCTCCCAGTATATTACAGAAAGGCATGTATCTTAGAGGAACTTTGGAACAGAAGTTAGGAAATGCATCTTTTATGCATGCTACATCTAATGCAAGGATGAATTAAGAACCTGTTTCCAATCTCTCAGAATTTTAAACTATTTGTAGTATGACTATTTGAACCAGTTTTTGATCCAATACAAAACAGGTTGTGAAGAGATTCAGACACAAAAATGAATTTACTAAAGATGATTGAGTACCATATATATTTATTTTGTTAAGTAGTACTCCTATTACCATACTTGCAAAAGGAGGAAGGTGTTACCCAGGTAAATGCTGAAAATCCTCAGAATTAAACTCAAATCAGATCTTTGAACTTGCCAGTCAGCAGCATAAAGAAGATTTAGGGATGCAAATGAATTGGCATAGAGCTCAAGCCATGCTCTAAAGTTATTCAGTTTCTGAGTCTGAGGCGATGGTGAAATTGATTTACATTTAACCTGTTTTTTAGGAAGCCTTACCAGGTACTCCTAGGTTTCATACAATAAAAGCTGAACGCTCAAAACATTGTCGGTCGAAAAGAACTAAACACACCAAATACCCAACCATACAAAAAACAGGAACCTGGCTTACAATCAGACCCCCAAAACCCTCAATGTAAGCTATGCTACCAGCAACAGGAATCAGTTCCCATCTGGTGCAGAAAATAGTGGAGAATGCACAACGAATAGGAGAGATGAGAACTGGTGGTGGAATTTAGCCAAAAACAGTCAAGGCTAAGCCAATTTAAATGAATGTGTTTTCCCTGTTTTTAGGGCACCCTACAGCAGAGGACACTGGGTATTACCAGTGATAGACAGTTCCATGGGGGAGGAACTTTCATTCCTATCTGTGGCCTGGGATTGAGCTCAGACTTGCCCTGGCCAACTGTTACTGCAAGGCAGGGACATAAAGTTAGAGACATTCACTCATGTATTCTAAGCATAGATTAAGGCTTTTATATACTTTGTTTTAAAATGGGCAGGCATAACCAACTGCCTCACTCCCATCCTAAGATTAAGTGAGAGACTCATTCTGCTTATTGTTTCCATCTTCAGATGAATTTCAGTAGTTGAATCTCATGGCTTTGAGCGGGAAGAAAGATCCTAGACTTATTTAGGCTGCAGTCATATGATGCTATATATGTCCTTTTCTCTTGTCTTAAGGCTTTGAGTCACAGCCACCTATTCATGTAAACCAAAACAATTCAAAACTGTGGTAATCGTTATCAGACTCCACCCTTCACAGAGCTCAGAAACAAAGGAAAAAACACTTACCCAGAATTTCTGTTTTTGAATCTTTAGATGTGATTCTGAGACACCAAAGATTCAACATAGGTTATACCCCTCAGGAGTATTAGCAATGAACAGGACAACAGTTTATTTTAGAAGAGGTGTAACTTAAAATCACAATCATTACTTTCAAACTGGGTTTGTGTTGATTCATGACCTCCTAAAAGAAATGACTGGGGGGAATTAAGACTGGTTATCAGTGCTGTATCAGACAACTATAAATGATGTGTGAGAGAACATGCAATAATGTGTTAAATTATGGATACTCCATTATGGGAAATCCAAAGCTCATGGTCTAGTTTGGGATGACTTTTTTATGTCTGTGGTGCTTTCTATGCAGAATCCAAACTAGTAACTGACTATTCAGCAGGAGGTCTTGCTAAAAGTAACTTGTGCCGTTCCTAAGGTACTAGTATTGCTTCAAAAGGCATCCCTGAATAGTGAATATTTCAATTCAGGTTTAAAAGAGCCAGACACATTATATATACCTAAACATTATATGTTGGCCTGGAGCTAACTGAACATCTGAGCTACTGGCTTACTAAATTCTCTACCTCCATTCGTGTAAAGCGGAGGTTTTTGAATGCGTGACGACCAAATTTTTTCAGAAAAAAATGTGGAAAAATGAGGAGCAATATGAAAGAAATAAATCTATGTGACAACTGGGCTGACAAAGTCTGCCACTTGGTTATATAACAAGTCTAGAACTAGCAGCTGATGGGAAGCCTTCATCTCAGATACAATCTGTGCTCAGTCTTGCATATCTTAGAAAATACTGGCAGCTGTATTGTGCATATGCTGTTTGCTGAAATAACAAAAATAAGATACTCCATGAAGCAAGAGAGTTTGTGTTATCTAGCCTAGTGATAATGTAGAAGGCTTTTCTCTGACCTCCATCTGATCCCATTAGTCTATTCTTAGTTAGTAGTGAGATCCCTACTGGTAATACTGAATATCCCCAAAAGGCACGCAGATCCAACTGATGATGTCCTTTTTTTAAGCCTCACAACTAAAGATGACATCTCAGAATATAATCCCTCTTCATCCACTTTGGAGAATGCCTTGCAGGATCTTAAATATTGTAAATATGAGATGCAGCATATAAATCGGTTCACTCAGTCACCTGGAATTGGTGCAGTAGAATTCTGAGGGGGAAGTTACACAAGACATCATTCTCTGTGTTATTCCTGTAGCGCAAGCATGGCCAAACTGCAGTTCGGGAACCTCGTGTGGCTCTTGAATGGAAAAATGCAGCTCTTGGAAGAAGTCCAGAGGAAAGCAGCCCCAGCCTAGGAGTTTTAAATCTCCTGGCCTGAGCATGCTTGTAGCATGCTGAGGGAAAGCACCAGTCTGTGCCTAGCCACCGGAGTGGCCAGGTAAGGGTGCCTTGGGGGTGGGGATCAGTCCGGGGCAACCAGTGTCAGAGCCTGCAGGTTAGGGAGTCAGTCAGAGAGGGTAGGGGGGAAGCATGGTGGCATGGTCAGAGAGGGTGAAGAGAAGCTAAGTTTCTACTGCATAGGTAGGCCTAGTTTTCATGGTAGCCTTAAGTAATTTTTAGAATCTGACATTAGTAGGATCAATATTTGCCCTCTTTTTACAATAAAATTAAAGTATGCAATGAATTTTAAACTTAGTAGTTTTGGAGTAGGTAAAATAAGGCTATATGCCTCAGCACGGCTCTTGAAGGTTTAATAATCAACTTGTGTGGCTCTTGAGTTCCATGAGCTTGGCCACCCCCGCTATAGAGAAATGACGGGTAGGCAGCCAATTCACATAAGAGTTTGTCTTCTGCTTATGTTTGTTCCCAATGCATACCAGAAGGGAGATCCTGGGAGCACTGGAACAGGGCATTGTGGTCTCTGTGTTGCTTTATCAGAAAATGCCAGCAGGGATCCACTGGGGGCCTTGATAATGAAAAGGAGCTGATTTTCAGAGGTGATGAACACCCACAATTTCTGTTGAAATTCACCACTTTGAAAATCAAGCCCTTTTTGACTTAAGTATGTGTATCTGACTTGCAGGGGTGAGGAGAAGGAGGATTAACGTGTTGTTGCAGCATGTCTGTGCATTCAGTGAACAGGTGGACTCTGGCTAAAAGAGGCAAAGTGGAAGAGCAGTCTGGAGATGACTCTTTCAGCTCACTGGTGTACTTGCTACAGAAGATAGCCATTTGTCACAAATATAGTCATTGTATTAACAATGATGTAATCTGGGTGTTCTTTAAGCTTTACATTAAAGGATTAAAAAATTATTTAGGCTAGTTAGAAGAGCCAGGAATTCCACTATTCAGATGTTTTACCAAACATAGGAGAATAGTCACTCATGTTATTTTTGCTTGTGTCTTCTGTGATGGGAAAATTGATCTAATGACTACCCCATCCTGATCCAAGTCTTTTGGGAACCTCTCTGTGTATCTGATAGAAATAATTTAGAGCAACTTGAATACGAACCAGACTAATTGAATGTAGCTAATGTGTACTTTCTACAGTTTTAGTTCTTCTCTTGTTCTTACTGTTCTTTCTGAAGGTCCCCTCTGGAGTCAAAAATAGGTTCTGTCCCTTCAGCCAAACTTTGATTTCAATCCCTTGCCAGATAAAGGGGTTCTCAGACTGCTGGGACCCTGCCTGAATGTTGATTAAAGCTGTGTGCAGTCATGATATGGTATAAATATGTCTACTGTAATTTTGTGCATGAGCTACATCTTAAAACGTGTGATAAGAGTTAAATACAGTGTATAGAGAGTTATATCAATGGGTTTTAAACCGAGGTAGAGTTCAGTGATGCACCATCTGTCAATCTCTACGGCTATGTTTACACTGAGTATTTGAATTTGAATTACTGAATTCAAATTGACCAATTCGAATACAGTCAATTCGAATTGACATGATCACACTAGAAACTCCAATTCAAATTGGCATGTCGAATTGGAGTGGGGGGCATCATGGGAAGTGTGGCAAGATGGTGGTCTAAGATGGCCACTGCCACAGCCAATCCCCTGCCAGCCTCTGGCACTCTGAGCCAGGCAAAGGGAAAAGCATCCCCTCCCCAGCTCTAGCTGCACTGCAAGGGTGGGGAGTTTCTCCTGCAAGGGTGGGGGGGCTTCTCCCCAGGGCTGGCCGCCCGCTGGAAAGAGACCCCAGCGGGCAGCATCCGGCGTGCTGGCCGCCCACTGGGAACAGATCCCAGTGGGCAGCTTCTGGCGCACTGGCCACCCACCGGGAACAGGCCCCAGTGGGCAGCTTGTCCAGTACTAGCCCCCCGCCAGCAAGACACCCCGGTGGGTGGCTTGTCCCTGGCTGGCCACCTGCCAGGAAGAGACCCCAGGGAGGCGGCTTGTCCCGTGCTGGCCGCCTGCGGGCAAGGGACAGAAGAAGCGCCACTGCTGGGCAGAAGCAAGCCCCCTGCGGCCAGCTCCTCAGGAGCCACGTTCCAGGATGCCTTTCCCACGCATGCAGCTGTGGGGCAGAAGCTGTGGGGGAAGAGGGGCTGCTTCTCCCCAGCAGGCCCCGCACAAGCCACCTGCGGGGATGCTTTTCCCCCACGCTGCTGTCAGGGGTCTCTATCCTCAGCCAGGGGACAGGAACCTCATTCCCCACCCCACCCCCCAGCCAGATCTGGCTGGAGGGGGGTGAAGGCACTGTTGGGGCTGCTGGCCCCATGTGCCAAAGGGATGGTCTTCCTCCCAGGGTGCCATGCATCCTGGGAGGAAGGTCAAGCCTTGTCAATTCAAACTCAGTGAGTTCAAATTGATATGGCCGCACTGGGTCAGTTCAAACTCCTGGGTTCAAATTGACCCTGACTTTGATGTCAAATGAGGTTTGACGAATTCAAAGTCAGCTTTCATTAATTCGAACTGAGGAGGTCCTCAGTTCGAATTGATGAAAGCGGCCGCGGCCATGCAATTAATTGAATTCAAATTGATGACAATGAATTCGAATTCAGCTGTAAGTGTAGACACACCCTAGCTATTTGTAATTCATCCTGTTTGCAGGAGTTCCTTAAGTGTTTCCCTACTAAATTCCATAATATATCTCTTTACCCTTTGTGCATCTGCTCTGAATCAGTCTTTGTCAAGGATTAATTTAACTGATAAAATCTGTAGATAGGCACCAAAATTAAAAAATTAGTCAACACAAAAGGTGAGCAGAAGAAAACTACATAGTGACCTGGAGAGTTTAAGCATGGAAAGATCCTGTCTTAATAAAACTGAAATCCTTTATCAATAGAAAGGAAATAAACAACAAATATTTAAGAGAGGGGTCACCCAGATAGCTACAGTCATCATTCAAGTGAGTTTATTTCCATACTTTCTCCTTGGTAACCAGCTATTGCAATTTCAGCAGGAGAAGTTTGGGATCTTGGGTTAATTAAAACAAGTGAACAAAACCACAGAAATTAAGAGTTAAGGACAAGGGAGAAAAGAGGTTTTCAGATGAGGTTGAACTGAGAGGGAGGATCACTGAGAAAGATGGATACAGGAAGATTTTTCCAGATGTTGAGATCAGAAGAAATTGTTCCTATAACAGAAGTGATGAGATTGTGTGAAGGGAGGGACAGAGCTGAGTCCAGTGCTGAGTAAGTAGAGGGCTTATGGAGGAAAGTAGTAACAAAGTAGCAGATTCTTAGAGAGTTTTAAAAACAGAAGGCAAGGTAAGTTTGTGCTGCTGGTATAGTTCATTGTGGAATTGGAGTAAATATTATTTTAAACCAAGAGACAAACCTAGTGTCCTTTCAGAGATCATGCTTCAGAGGCTAACAGCTGAGAGTCTGTGGACTCCTGTTGAAGGCTTTGATACTCCTGTCATGTGAAAGATTATAATTGACGTTCATTTTTGGTTTGGTTTGGTTTTGGTGGAAGGGATCTTATTTTATATTAACATATCCTAAGTTGGTTTTCTCTTTTTCCTTAAATTATTAGTGTTGCATAGAGAAGGAATCTGTTCTCTGAGGAAGACTGTGTTGTATCAGGTGAAATCCTATAATCCATGTCTAACACAGAAGTGCTGTTTTATATCCATTTGCTGTTTTAGTTTTGAGTGGCACATGCCCACAGCAGTTACCTGCCTAAAGAGAAGTTGGTCATGAAGCAAAAAGTTTGGTCTAAGGCATAGCTCTTATAGGTGGAAATTCTGCAATCTAGCCTGCAGTATCCTGGCTGATGAATTCTCCATGCTAGAGCTGTACCTGATTCGCTCATTCCTTCCCACAGGACGTAGTGGTTAGACCACTCTGTTCACAGATTTTTTGACAATGGGATAAGAATGCTTATCATGGGATCTGAGTAAGGGTATACCACAACACTGTCAGATGAGAGAGGACGGAACTATGTAGTAGCCCAATTGCATAGCAGTTCAGACTTCAGGATGCTGAAATTTGTGGGGGGAGGTTCCTCACATGTTTCCTCATAGTATAGTAAGCTAAAAATAGACTTTTTATTTCTATCTTGACATATTTTGCTAAATTTCAAAGATATTTGTGTTCACACTGAGTCTCCTTTATGGATGTCATCTAGAAAAACTTTCGCTGAAATCATAATGTTGAATTTGTGACATCTTCATGCTACACCTTGGCTATTAGGAAAAGGTTATAGCTTAATGGCAGAAGCGGCAGAAAGTGAAACTTTGCTGTCAGGAAGGGAAATCTTTTTTAAAAAAATACAAAACAAAAATAGAAATTCGGAAGATGACTGACTGAATGAACTCGTTTTATATGTGTTATTCTCATCACAGAAGTGTTGCAAGAGTTAATTTGGGACAGGATTTTCAAAGACACCTAAGGGAGTTAAATATCTAAATCATATTGAAATTACATGGGGATCTGAGTGTCTTTAACTCTTTTAGGTTCCTTTAAAAAACACAACCTTAATATCTTTAAAATTCTCTGAAGACAGTAAGTGCTGTATAATTCCCAAGTACTAGGAGTGTATTTCCTACTGGATCAATGTGAAAGCTATTTGAAACCAAATGAGTAATGTGTGTCATGTCTTCAGTCCCACTTTACAAATTTTCAAAATTAGAGGCATCTTTTTCTAGCGTTTACCTCTATATACCTTTCTGTTCCTATGATGATGCTAAAATAGTTTTTAGAAGTGTTAGCGTGCACTGAAATTTGACAATCACTCCACACTTCTCAAAGTTATTCTTTTCACTTTGCACAGTCAGTGTGCGCTGCTATATTGAAATTGAAATCTCTCAGTTCTCAAAATACTATTATTTCACACATCAGGACCAGTCCTTCCATAGAGGCAACTTAGGCGGTTGCCTAGAGCACTGGATAATAACGAGTGCAAAGAGCACTTCCTCAGGGCCACCCTTGGAAGGGAGAGCGAGAGGGGCAATCACTCCTGGCCCCATGGCCTCACGGGGGGGAACCTGGGACCTCAAAACCGGCTGCTCTGCTGGGCCAGCTCACCCCACCCCCAGGGCAGGGAGCAGCCAGCCCAGGGGCAAAATGGGCTAGCCCAGAGACAGGGCTACCCTCTCCTGTCCCTCCCCCTGGGCCAGCTGTTCTGCCCTGGGGGCAGGAAGGGCCAGCCCATAGGCAGGGTGGGAGAGCAGAGCCCAGCCCCCAGACCAGACTGGACCTTCCACCCGCAGGGGGTGGTGCCAAAATTACAGGTGCCTAGGGTGCTGAAAGACCTCAGACTGGTCCTGTCACACATGCATCGTAATCTCAGGGCTGTTCTTATTTATTTTATGATTTTTCACTAACAATGAAGATCAGAAATGTCCTATTTAATATTCCAGTATAGCGGATTCTGATTTGTGTATCTAATTACAAGAAAGGGAAATCGTTTTAAAAAAACAATTTGTCTTAACTATCATCAAACCAATAACCATAGAGAAGGCTGCCCTCTTGACAGCTAACAAGTTAGTTATTTGTAAAATGTTATGTAAGTGCCACTTAATAATAATTGACTGTCTGATGAAGTGTAGGGCTGGTAATTCAGATCTTGTTTGCAGTTTAGTGGTAATTGCCATTAAACTAAACCAATATCTGAAATTTTAGAACTTGTCTGCAACAGCTTTGAAAGCCCCCGCTATTTGCATGTAGTCAAATGAAATCTGAATTCTCTGTTCTAAGGTGGATCATTTAAAGTGGCAGCTTCTACTGAGAAACCATTCAGTTATGCAGTGAGTAAATCACTAACCAGTATTTCTCCAAACATCTTTGAACATACATTGTTATCATTTAGTAAATCTTTAGCTATTTAATATATAAAGTATACATAAACTGTTATGTATCTTATCTAATGTAGGATTCTCAACTTTTTCATACTATGGAGATGATATTTTAATAGAGCAGTTGTCTCAAGTACTCTTCCCCTTGCATTTCCTTGTTGGGATAGTAATATTAAGGTAGTATGAATATATTTTTAGCTGTCTTTTAAAGCAGTTTAGCAGCTTGAAACAAAGAGAGCAGTTACCATGTGATCAGCCAGTTCTCCACATGCTACTGGCCATGCTCCATGAGTCTCAGTTTGAGAATATCTGATTAAATAAATCTCATACAAAAAACATTTACTTTTCCAATATCACCTCAGCCTTTCTTAAGTGTAGGTCAGGAAAAAGAAACAAGAATTACCATACTGGACCAGACTGATGAGCTAACTGCTCCAGTATTGTGTCTCTGGCAGTGGCTAACATCAGGTGAGGGCTATCTAATGTGACTGAGAATGGTACTATTATTGATATTTAACTTTCTTTATAGTCTACTAAAGCCTGGAACTCAATATCATGTTACCATGTGTTCCTTATGTGATTTAGGCTTTGTGTATTTAAAAAAAAAAAAAAAAAAATCTTGTATTACAAAATGGTAACCAGGAGTTCCCAACTGACTTCATGTACTTGCCATCTGATATATCTGTTATGTCAGCTATTATTCATCTTCCTTCCAAACTGATTATTTCTTATCTCTTTAAACCTCTGTGTGACGAACTCTCAATTTTTCCTTAATTTTCTTTAGTTTTTTCCCCAGTTCTGCTATATCCTTTTTGAAAACTGAATTTGAGCTTTCAAACTGTGTGTGTACTTATTCTGGTGGGTAGGTTTATATTATGCCATTTATAATATCTAAAGTATTGATTTTTATCCATTTATTAATATGACTTCATAGTTGATTTGCTTTTTGACTAACCATATACAGATGTTTTCACTGGACTGTCTGCACTGATGCTATTTTCCTGAGGCAATTTGGTCAAGAACCTAGTTCCTCTATATGCACATGCACAGCGCAATCCTTATTTGGTAAAAATCAGAGGATGATCATGCACAGTGATATAAGATACATTTCCTTGGCTGTTTCCCTCTGCATTGTAGCACTTATATTTACTTTCTACTGAGTAGATTAAATTTCTCATTCTTTTTCCACTCATAGACTCAGAATCGCATGAAGTTGATGGCAGATAACTATGAAGATGATCACCTCAAGTCCTCTTCCCATTCCAACCAAACCAACCACAAACCCTCTCCAGACCAGGTAATATATCTCTCCTTTTCTCTTTTAAAATGACTTTTAACTGTTGGGCCTGATTATTTTTGAGTCATATGTAGCTTTCTCCAAAATTTGTGATGTATCTGAGAACAAAAACACAATTCCAGAGTGGATCTAAGAGACAGAAATGGTTGCAGCTGTTTTGCTGGCTTCCTCAAAGACCCTTGCAAGATCCACAGACTCTCCCATTTACTGAGTTATTTTTAGTGGGTGAAGAGGGGGCAGAGGAACATTAATGTCTTGAATATCCCTTGAAACCTAAGGCAGGAGCTGTCTCCTAGCACATTCAGATTTCAGTAATTCAAGTCACCTGTTCTGGAGTTCTTGGAGTGCCTTCATCACTCTTGCTGTAACTCACGTGAGACTAATCATCTCTAACAGAAGTCTCATGAACTGTTTCCTTCCCTGGTAGCAGGAAATCTTGGTCAGGATGAGCTTCCTGTGTCTGATTGGGGGGGGGGGGGGGAGAATTACTTGCATTTTCTTCGACAAGCAGTGTTCCTGACTGCTCCACTGAAGGTCTTTCCGCGGCACCGCACCCCGGATCGGAGATTTTTTCTGCAGCAGTGGCTCCATCAGCGGGGAGAGATGCGATGACTTGCAGCTTTTGTGTTTCCCGCCTTGCTGATGTCAGCGCTCTGATCTCCCCACTCCTCCAGCTCCCTTCTACCGCCTCTGACTCCGGACGGAGTCAGCGGTGGCTCCCCGTTCCCTGTCAAGGATCGTTCTCATCAACCTAAAAAAAAAAAAAAAAGAAGAAGAAAAGTTGGAAGAAGAAGAAAAGAAGAAAGAGGGTTAACTTTCTCTCTGAATCATGACAGAGCAAACACTTATCCAAGTGAATCTCTCGACCGCGGCTGGCTTCAAACGCTGCACCTCATGCAGGGAAGCCATGCCAAACTCGGACGGTCACCAAGCTTGCATCAAGTGCTTGGGTGAAACTCACCTGGCACAGAAGTGCCAACACTGTAAAAATTTAACTTCAAGAACAAGAAAGGAGCGGGAGCGCAAACTGAAGCGCCTGTTGCTGGAAGGAGTGCTTCGCCCGGCTTCGGAGCCAACTGCCTCTCCTCAGCCCTCTGAGGGAGCACAGAGGCGCCGCTCCGTTCTTTCATCCCCGGGACCGAGTAAGCGCCCAAAAACATCAGATTCAAAGATCAACCACAGGCAGAGGGGTGCTCCTTCGGGTTCAGCACCCCCTGCAAAAGCAAAGAAATCTTCAGCACCAAAGACAAACCGCACTCGCTGTCAAACCGCGGTTCAGTCAACGGCGTCGTTAACAGCCGCGGCAGCGGAGCAGCCTCTAGTGCCTCAGGCGCCGACTGCCCCAACGACCCCTGCACCAGTCCACAGCACCCTGCCATTCACGGTGCCACCTATGGTGCCCCATACCATGCCGCCGCCTGTCTCCCCGGCGCTGATGGGGTTTCCTGCTGCTGTACCGCCCCCCCCCCTCCACAAGCGGAGCAAGCGCTAGTAGCTGGGAGCACAGTGCAGCATCAGCCTAGCCTGCAGCCCCATAGTAAACATATAAATAAATCAAAGCATTTGGATCTGACAGAGGACATTACTATTCAGTCCACTCCTGGGTCCCTGCTATTTCAAACGGAATCGTGTCTATCTAGTCCGCCTTCATCTCCAGATTCCTCTGGGCATTCACCCTCGGTGGCTTCGAACTTTAATGTTTCATCACAGCCAACAGTCCCTCAACTTCAACAATCATCATGTCAGAATCCACCAGTTCCCTGCCCATGGCCATATCCACCATGGTGTTTCTACCCACCTGTAGCAGGGGTCAATTATCCTAACTGGTCGGGAATTACTCCTTCAGTTCCGACCTATTTACCGGGTCAGTTTCCTACATATCCATACCAGCAACAACAGACAAAACAACCGGACACTGTCACAGTGTCAGCATCATCAAATTCTGAACACGACGAAATAGAAATTCAGACGCAAGACCCCAAACCAGACAACATAAAACAATTCCGGGAACTCTTTAAAAGAGCTGCGGATACCTTGGACATTTCATTGGACTCCCAGTCCAGTAACCAACACAAACTATACAAAATACTACAAACAGCAGAGTCCAGCAAGTTAGCTCTCCCGAAGGACATCAGGATTATGGAACCTGCAGCACTTTTATGGCAGACACCAGCATCTAATTTGCCGGCTAATAAGAAAGTAGATAAAAGATATTTTATAGCCCCCTCGGGCAATGAGTTCCTTTTTTCACACCCTCAACCGAATTCATTAGTAGTAGAGGCGACTAGTCAGAGAACAAGACAGTCATACTCGAGATATAACCTATCAAATAAGGAGGATAAAAAACTTGACCTATTGGGCAAGAAAGCCTACACGTCTGCAGCACTACAGCTTCGTATACCTAATTATGCTGCATTACTATCTAATTATGACCACCATATATATACAAAAATAATGGAATTCTCGGATGAGATTCCACAGGATAAACGCAATCAATTTAATTCTCTAGTCATGGAAGGATACTTGATAGCACGAACGGCCCTTCAGGCTTCCCTAGACGCAGCGGATGTTGCGGCCAAAGCCCTTGGGACAGCGATCGTAATGAGACGAGCTTCCTGGCTTCACTCTGCTGATTTACCCAAGCAAATGCAGCAAAAAATTGAGGATTTACCCTTTGATAAGGGTAACCTGTTTGCGCAGCAGACTGACGAGGTAATGCTCAGTTTAAAAGACTCGCGGGCTACCCTACGCACTTTGGGTATCTACACCCCTGCGTCAACAAAGCGTCGATTTCCAAGGAGCCAGCCCTATAATCCTAGACTACCTCATGCTCAAACTAACAGAAGATCCGAGGGCTATAGAGCTAAATCTCGCCAGTCTCGCAGACGACAATCCAATCAATCCGTGCAAATCTCACAACCAGGTACTTCCAGACAACAATTTTGACGTTCTGGTAGAGAGAGCCACCAACCAAACAATGTCGCGTCATCAACAATCACCATTACCACCCCTAGTCTTCAGGAACAGACTAAGCCCTTTTTTCCATCAATGGCAAAAAATAACATCAGACAAATGGGTGCTAGAAATCATTCACAGGGGCTATACAATTCCATTTTTATCACGCCCCAAATCCCAACACCCCTACCCGTCCCTCTTCAGGGACCCCAATCATGTACAAATCGTACAGCAGGAGATCCAACACCTCCTTCATATCGGGGCAATAGAAGAGGTACCAGAGCACCTCAGAGGAAGAGGATGCTATTCACCTTACTTCCTCACACAAAAGAAAACAGGAGGTTGGAGACCTATTCTAGACCTCAGGCGTCTAAATCGGTATATTCAAGTGAAGAAATTCAAAATGGTGATGCTACACACGATCCTTCTAGCATTACATCAAGGGGACTGGTTGGCCTCTCTCGATTTAAAGGATGCTTATTTTCATGTCCCCATACTCCCTGCTCACAGGAGATTCCTTCGCTTCCTATTCCTCTCCAAACACTATCAATATGCGGTACTCCCTTTCGGGTTGTGTACAGCTCCCAGAGTCTTCTCCAAGCTAATGGCTCCGGTAGCGGCATTTCTACGAAAGCAGGGCATCATTATTTTTCCCTATCTCGATGACTTCCTCATCACGGCTCCCACATACGCACAAGCACAACAGGCAGTACAAGTCACACAAACCCTGTGTTCCTCTCTTTGGGTTTGAACATAAATTACGAAAAGTCATCGTTACAACCCAACCAACAGATCCAATTTATAGGGGCCCGGATCTACTCACCGGTTGCAAGGGCATTCCTTCCAGCAGACAGATTTCACACTATAATCCAACTCGTCCTGAAAATACAAAAGTCCACAGTCATCTCTGCTCGTCTTTGTATGCAAATGCTTGGACATATGGCGGCAACCACATACCTAGTCAGATATGCCCGGCTTCGCATGCGTCCATTTCAGTCGTGGTTCCTCTCCCGATGCCGTGTGCTTGGTCGATCCCTCAACCAGAGTTTGCACATTCCAGCACCTGTCCAACGTTCCCTGTCTTGGTGGACAGACCCCAACAACTTACTACAGGGGGTTCCTTTTCTCCTACCACAACCGCTTCTCACAATCACTACCGACGCCTCCCTTACAGGCTGGGGAGCATTCCTTCACCAGCAAACCGCACAGGGCAGATGGTCCCACACAGAAACTTCTCTGCACATAAACCTACTCGAACTCAGGGCAGTCTTAAGGGCTTGTCAGCACTTTCTCCCTTTTATCACAGGCAAACACGTCAAAATTCGCACGGACAACATCACATGTATGTTCTATATCAATCGCCAAGGCGGAACCAGATCGACAGTACTTTGCCTAGAAGCGATCACCCTGTGGGACTGGTGCATAAGTCACGCTATTCACCTTACAGCAGAATACTTACCTGGCAGAGACAACATCCTAGCCGATTCTCTGAGCCGCTTCTTCCCGGTTCAGCACGAATGGGAGATCCGCAGCAATATCCTGATCGACATCTTTGCTCGTTGGGGTTTTCCCACCATGGATCTGTTTGCTACCAGCCAAAACAGGAAGTGCAAACATTATTGCTCTTGAGGGGGGAACGGTCACGGTTCCAGGGGCGATGCCTTCCTGCTTCACTGGGGACAGCACCTAATGCACGCCTTCCCCCAACCCCCTTGATTCCCAGGGTCCTCTGGAAGATCCAGGAGGACAAAGCAAGGGTGGTACTAATAGCACCAGCATGGCCCCGGCAGACTTGGTACACTCTACTCAAAACCATGTCCAAGACCCCACCAGTCACGTTACCTCTTGTCCCGGACCTTCTCTCACAGAAGAATGGTACTCAACTACATACTTACCTGCACCGTCTTCACTTAACAGCCTGGAACCTCGATGGTTCTCTCCTCTAGAACTCCAATGTTCACAGTCAGTCCAGCATATCCTACTAAATATCAGAAAGCCCACTACCAGAACAACTTACCTGCATAAATGGCGTCGTTTCCTACACTGGTGTTCCAATCATAACATCGATGCTTCTACTGCCTCCGTCCCTCGAATCCTTGAATATCTTCTGGAATTAAAACATACAAATATAGCGACAACTTCCATTAGGGTTCATCTTGCAGCCATTTCCACTTTTCATGATCCAGTGGACAGTCGCTCTGTGTTTACTCACCATACCGTCAAAAGGTTCATGCAGGGCTTACAGAACTTATATCCACAGGTGCGCCCTCCAACTACGCCGTGGGACCTCACAACAGTGCTCAGAGCCCTTACAAAACCACCATTTGAACCTTTGGCTACGGTCTCCCTGTTACACTTATCTATGAAAGTAGCCTTTTTAGTGGCAATCACTTCTGCTCGTCGCGTGGGCGAAATCGCTGCCCTTATGGCCGATCCGCCTTTCACAATATTCTATAAAGATAAAGTCTCCCTGAGACTGCACCCAAAATTTATACCTAAGGTGTCATCTAGTTTTCATCTTAATCAAACCATACATCTTCCTGTATTTTGCCCAAAACCACACACTACGTCACAAGACAAAGCACTACATACACTCGACGTACGACGGGCGCTTGCCTTCTATCTTGATCGGACGAAATCTTTTCGGAAGACACCTAGACTTTTCGTGTCAACCACAGAGCGTTCCAAAGGTCAACCAATTTCCAAACGACGTATATCCCGATGGATCTCCACCTGTATCCAAACTGCGTACATAACATCTCAGACGGTCCCACCGTGAACTATACGCTCACATTCCACGCGGGCCATGGCCTCTTCGGTCGCGTTCCTAAACAGAGTGCCTTTGCATGAGATATGTCAAGCTGCAACATGGGCCTCATCCGAGACTTTTGCCAGGCACTACGCTCTGGATCGTTTTTCAGCTATGGACACGGCAGTAGGACAGGCAGTGCTCAGCTCAGTCCGCCACACATAAACCGAAGTGCCCACCTCCAGACGTAACAACTGCTATTAAGTCACCTTCAGTGGAGCAGTCAGGAACACTGCTCGTTGAAGAAATGGAGGTTACTCACCTTTGGTGCAGTAACTAGGGTTCTTCGAGATGCGTGTTCCTGAGATGCTCCACTACCCGCCCTCCTCCCCTCTACTTCGGAGGTTCAGTCTCTCCTGTAACTCCTATAATCATGACCTCCGTAGTAGAAGGGAACTGGAGGAGCGGGGAGATCAGAGCGCTGACGTCAGCAAGGCGGGAAACACAGAAGCTGCACGTCATCGCATCTCTCCCCGCTGATGGAGCCACTGCTGCAGAAGAAATCTCCGATCTGGGGTGCGGTGCTGCGGAAAGACCTTCAGTGGAGCATGTCAGGAACATGCATCTCGAAGAACCCCAGTTACTGCACCAAAGGTGAGTAACCTCCATTTCCAGAAGGAATTCCTGCCCTGTTTGTGAAATGAGCATGGGCTGCTCTTTTTCAATAGGCCATGAACTGAAAGAAAATCAATTTAATATTTCTAAGGCATAGGACAGTCTCGTGTGTCATTTACTAAGACCACCCATGTATTTGATAATTATCAGAGGGATTACCCACCTCTTGGGTAACACAGAGACTGCCAGCCTAATTACAAATTTCACATTGAAGCCTCAAGTGTTCCAGTTTAATTAAAACATTAAAATATTGTAATTACTCCATAGACTGAGAAGAGAATGTCTTACCTTTCTCATTCCTCTTACTGACCTATAAGCAGCATTGATGGGTTCTGAAGGGAACTGATCTGCTGAAGAATAGGTCACTGTAATGTGGCAGTTATGAGGGAGAAGAAATGAGAAACTGGAGGAGCTTAAACACACATGTTCACACACAAACCCTCTCCAGAATCATTTATTTCAAAACTTCCTTTTATAGCTACGCCAGACTGCCTCTTAAAATAATATTGTTAAAAAATATTGAAAACATGATGTTAGAAAATTTTCGTACCCTTAACCACCTTCCTTGCCCTCTTCCCACCCTCCTGTGATTGTAAATGAAGAACCTAGTGATTGAGAGGCTTGAAGCCTCTGGGACATTCTCTGTAGGTGTCAGCCTTATTTTCTTTATGATAGGAGGATTATTAATATTGCAGATCAAAACAGTGGTCTCTATATCTCAGTTTCCTGAGCAGTAGAAGAGTATCTACTATTTTTTTACACACTGAAATGTTGTATTGGAACAAGGGCATTTCCCAATGCATATGTGGCACACGACTAATAATGAAGGCCTTGGTAGCCTAACGGGTTAAGGTCTGGCGGTGAGGGACAGATTACATTTTCAGTTTATGTAAACAAATTCTGGGTAATTGATCAAAATTTGAGAGAATTAAGAAAGCTGTTTCCAATGGTTGAAGTTATTGGAAAGCAGCAGAGCAGAGGACACAGGGAATTGGAGACCACTTTTTCTACTAGTAGTACTTTATATTTATGTCTGTGCTAAATACTAACCAGCTCTTTATTTCATTCCCATGCTGCTCTGGGGCTTTCCCCTTGTCATCTCTCGACCAATAGGATGAGGAGGAGGGTATTTGGGCGTAGCCAATCAGATGCTCTTAGTTCAGCTATTTTGTTCAGAACGGTGAGAATCAGCTTTCCTTACCAGTAGAAAAGTTTCCCCTGGTCACTCTCGCATCTTGTTTTTGTGTGATTCATGAAATCCGAGTGTGTTTCCTTTCCCTTTCTCACGTGGCCTGTGCATGTGGATGTTTCCTTCTTATTTGTTGTGTTTTTTTTTAATTTCTTTTGTGTATTGAGAATCAAATTACTGTTACATGACATTATGGGAAGAACTTTCCAGGGCATGTAATTGAGTTTATATATGTACGTGCAAAGCAACACCAAGATTCATATGAAGGAGAGCAAGAAATGTGTTCTCTACAATTTATTGTTAAGCACATCATGGAAAATGCTTCCAGCCAGACCCTTTTTTGTTTCTTCACAAAGCAATTTGCACTGTAGCCAACCCTTTTTTAAATCCTAGTCAGTAATGAATGAGCTCAGAGATAATTTTTCTACCTGTAGATTACAAATTTTGAGCATGTTGAACTCTGCTACTGAGGTCACTGCCAGACAGCTGGCCCGAAACACCAAGTTTCCCCAAATATTTATCAACTAAGAGGACATGAATAGGCGATTCCTAGAAATTTAATAGAAAATAGAGGCGTCTCCAATATCTCTCTACATTTTCCTGGTTAATTGCCGCATTACATATGGGTCATTGCACAGATCTAGTCAATCAGATGGAACATATATGCCACCTGTGACAGTCAAACTTTAATTTCATGCCTTGGGGTTTGAACTTAGGAAATCCCTTTTATGGGGAAAAAATGACAGTGATTAATTCACACTCTGTGGTGATCTCACACACCTTTTGAGTCACTTCTCTTGTAATGCTTGTATGTTAGTATATGGTGTTAAGTGAGTAGGTCAATTAGGATGCACGTAAAACTCTTACTCTGAAGAATGCCATTAAAGATGGAAAGATGAGGTAAGTGGATGATGAAAAGGAAGAAAGCATTCTGAAGGTAGGAGGCATTCTGACTGATGTTGATCCCCAATTAAAAAGATGGCATAGCAGATGCTAATGAAAAGATTTTTCCATTGACTACCTGTATTGAAAAAGGGATGGAGCTGAACAATAAAGAGTTGTGCTGAGTTTGTCTTTACCATTTTCACAGACTAGAAATTTGCCAAGTTGGGGCAAATGGTGGTTGCCTGCCAGTTAAACACAATGCACTATGCTCTACTTTTTTATTTGACAAATTTTCTTCAGCTTCCATGCCACAGCAGAGAAACAAAGAGAGAATACTACACAATATTATGGAGATGATGTGGTGGCTAGAGTCCTCTCTGCCACATATCCTAACAGAGAAGCATGTGTCAACTACAAGCCCTTCCAGGGCTGGATTATCACAGGGGATGAAGCCCCAGGCTTTGCCAAAAAGGGGGCCTCAGGCAAGAGCCCTTAAAAACCCCTATCCAGCTCCCCCTTGCCTTGCTCAGCACTGGCAGGGCTGGGGTGCTGAGAGCCCTGCTGGTGCTGGGGAGGGTGGAGCACTGGAGCCAGAGGCTGGGCTCCATGCTCCCACCTTGTTCCTGAGCTGGCTGGTTCACCCCCAGGGGCTGAGTAGGTTGGGCCAGTGCCAGCTTTGGGCCAGCTGGAGGGCAGGGCCAGTTGGCTGTCTGTGTGCAGTCTGTGCTGCTCCTGGCCTTCCAGGGTCCATGGCCCGGGGAGGAGGGGTGGACTGCACTGGTGCCATGTCACGTGCCAACCAGCCCCACCCCCAGCCCTGGGGGCAGACTGGCTGGAGTAGGGCAGGGGCAGGAGCAGCCTTTGGCCCCAGTCCCTCTTTCCGCCCTGCGACAGGCCTCCATGCTGGGGGTAGGGGTTGGGCCCAGGAGGTGGAGGCATGGTGGGAGCAGCCCAGGGCCCCCAGGCCAGTTGATTCAGCCCTGAGCCTTTCTGAATACCTCAGCAAGAGCATGAGGGTAATTAGTGCCTCCCAAGCAAGCATTCTTTGTGTGATAAACATCTTTAGCACAGGGGAGAAGGGGAGAGAGTGGCACAGACCTTCCCATACTTATAGATGGAGAAGGTACATTGGCCACAGAGTCCATTTCAATTTTTTGAGGTGTAAAATTTAGTTAATTTTATTGATTAAAGATTGTTAGTCTAAGAAATTGAGAGTACAGGGAGCTGGCTTGCTTTTTTTGCCCCGCTTCAAGAAATTGCTCTAGTGGTGGGTACCTATCCACCCCTGGTTAGTACTAAGGAAAAAGGGCTTGTGTACCTGCACGAACAAGGCATAAATTTTACTACACACTAGTGTGGTGTGCACTACATGCCCTGTATGGATCCTGCAGTCATGCATTAAGAGTTCCACAGTGTACGCTGATGTGCCCCCTTTTCAAACAGCACTACATCAGTGCTCAGTAGGGAACTTTTAATGCTCACCAGCCAGATCCACGTGGGCCAGTTAATACATAGCAGACTAGTGCACGCTAGAATTTTGTCTCTGTAGTTCAGACTAATGCACTGTGTAGACAAACACACACTAGAGACTATCAAAACATTTACTACATGTAACTGATTTTTTTATACTGTAGCGTCTGAAGCTGACCAGAAGTACAGGTAGTGTTTAGTTGTACCAAACTCAGTGCATGACGGGAGTACTGTAGGCCTGCTGCCTTGAAACTTCTTGCTGTCTCTACAGATACTGTATGTAGTTTGCCTACAGCTACACTGTGTAGTACTGTGTGCTCAAAGATTGCAAATCTAATAGAAATGCTTTTCCTTAGTTATGGTAGTCAATAGCCCAGTATGAATATCATCTCTAATCCTGACATGTCATAACTAATCTTCTTTATAGCCTGCATTACCTTCTGGATGCCTTCTGCCCTGTCCCTTCATTCCTCATATGGCATTCATAGCTATCTATTCTGGATGCTTCTTTCTTTCTTTCTGCTCATATTTTATGGACACCAACTCTGTCCCTTTATCTTTCTCAAGTGCTAAATTCTGCTTATCAATGGGAGTGGCTTAGTTGGTTTATTATTGCTCACTGTTAACAATAATAATGTGATCTTATGTGTGCTAACATATGTCAGAAGATACATATGATACCACTAGCCAGGTTTCATGTGAATCCATGACTAGGCTGGTAAAGGTTGGTGTGTCACCCATTCTACAAGACATTAAATGAACATGTGATTTCTGTACAAATCCTATCAGGTTTAATACTAATGATTAAACCTAAAAAATGTTCAGAAAGAGACACCTTCTCCATACCTCCTCCAGCAAACACATTGATCATGAGTGCCTCGGGACAGGTTGGGGCATGCATCTATAGTACCTCCAGATACAAGAGATTTGGTCTCAGAAGAATGTGATTCTTCATGTAAATACCATGGCTTTACAGGTGACCAGATTATTATGCACGGCCTTCCAAGCTGATCTGCAAAACTCCACAGTACAAATCCTCACAGATAGTGTACTTCAGTGTACTATAAACATAATAAAGGAAATAGCTGCTCATTAGCCCTATATTAGGAGGCTATCAAGTTAATGACCGTGGTTAATGGACAACACAGGATAATCTCAACTGCTCTTTATCTTCATGAAGTCAACAGCAACCTCACAAAAACAAACAAGGAGTCCTGTGGCACTTAAAGACTAAAAAATATATTTGTTAATCTTTTAAGTGCCACAGGGCTCATTGTTTGTTTTGCTGAACTAGACTAATACAGCTATCCCTTTGGAACTTGACAACCTCACAGACTTCTGGAGTGGACAGTCTATCACCAACCACAAGACTTCTTCGAACAGGCAAAATTTCCTATCAGTGGGACAATCATTTTGCAGACTTGTTTGATATTAAAGACAATACATAGCAATATCAGTCACAGGATATTAGAGAGACAAGGTGGGTGAGGTAATATTGAATCAACTTCTGTTGGTGAAAGAGGTAAGCTTTCAAGCTACACAGAACTCTTTCAGGTCTGGAAAAAGTACTGTGTGTCACAGCTAACTACAAGATCAAATATACTTAAACTTTTTATGCGAAACTCAGTTCAATCTTATATTTGGTCCAGCAAAAGATATTACCTCACCTATTTTGTCTTTGTAATACAAAAGTGCAAGCTTTTGTTCTGTGAGAGGCATGTGTTTGAGATCATTACAAGGTGCCTCCCTCCTACTTGGGGATCAGAGTCTTATGTGCCTTTCTATCAGTTCCGTTGGTCCCAAAAGTGATGTGCGTAATCAGACAGGATGCAGCAGTGTAGATCCTGGTAGCTCCATTTTGGTCAAAAAAGTTCAGAATACTGTTTCATCAAAATGTCACTCCAGCCCTCTGTATAACTTCTACAGTATCGAGGCGTAATATCACAGATCCAAGATGCAGTATTGTGTCCCAATTCAAGGTCTCTGTATCTGAAAGCTTGGATGTTTGCTTTTTGAGCACTACAGACTCCAAATCAGTACACAAGACCCTGCTTTGAAACAAAAAGCTCTCCATAAAGAAGAAATAGAAAAAAGTTTCAACTTGGGCAGCCAGACACAACTTTGATCGAAAGCCTCTGTACCAAAATCCAAAGTGGCAGCTGTGTTATTCTAGTAAAGCAAAAAAAGCAAGGAATCTTGTGGTACTTAAAAACTAACAGATTTTTTTATCTCATGAGCTTTTGCAGGAGAAAATCCTACTTCATCAGAAGCTTTGAAGTTTTCCCTCTTCAGAGTGTCTGACAAAGTGGGATTTTCTCCCACAAAAACTCATGCGATAAATAAATCTGTTAGTCTTTAAATGCCACAAGACTCCTTGCTTTTTCTTCTTCTGTACCAAAAGTCCTTGACTATATTCTGTATTTATAATCATAAATTCACAGATTCCCAGACCAGAAGGGAATATTGTGATCATTCAGTCTGACCTCCAGTATAACATGTGTCCAAACTTACCCAGAATAATTCCTACATAGCCTGTCTTTTAGAGAAACATCCAGTCTGGACTCTCCTTCAGATCCATAAAAGTATAGCCTGAGATGATCTTGGCATGCCACCATCCCATATAGTCATTCTCATTTTTTTCACTTCCTTTGGTATGCAGATTTGTAAGGGGTAACTGTATACTTATTCACTGGTGAGAGAAGCCACTCCAATGTGCAGTATCAATATTATCCTTACAAACATCACAAAGACTGGTCTCAGATCTCTTTCTAAATAAATTTGACACTGCTTTATCCTTTAGATGGCCTTGTAATTCTCCATTACATCTGCTGGAAGAGTCAGCAAATTCCAAGCTCTCCTTGCTGACCCTGCTTCAAGTCTTACTTAGTGGATGGAGCACTGGATGGGGACTAGGAACATTTGGGGTCTATTTCCAGTTCTGCCAGATGACTCTGGGCAAATCATTTTCTCTCTTTGTGCGCTCATAAAAGGAATGATAGAGCTAACCTCCTTTGCAAAGCACTTTGAGATTGGCTGAAGAAAAGAGGAAAAGTTAGGTGTTACTGTTATTACAACATGACATTCTACAGAGATCAGGTGATGCTGAGACCTCATTCCCACTTGATTCCCAAAGTTGCATTGGGCATTAATTTGAATCAATCATTAATTTATCTAAGACACCATTCCTTTCCAGGAGATAAGAAACACCATACCACAGATGTTTCAAGGGCCTTGTTTTACTAACTTGATGGAATAAAAGTCTTTTAGGCTTTCTCCTCATATTTTTATTGTGCTTTTTGTCGCTTTTAAGGGTCAAAGCTTTTCCTCTCAGAGAATTTCAAAATAGATCTCTCAGTGTATACCAGTCTGCTCTCATATGGTCCTCCAGATATTAAAGCTTAGTCCACTGAAGCATCCTCTGCATCCTCTCCTTGCATCAGGAACATCCCTTTATGTGAAAATTGCATTGCTACTATGTGGCATAATCATCTTACTTTTGTTAAACATGCTGGCTGCAAGATCAGATGCTAAATTTGGTAGGTCAGTGTTACAATCATTTTTCCATTAATCACAATCGGGGCTCTTCAGTCCTGTTTTCCAGATGGGTCACTGCTTATCAGCCACATAAAGTGAGAGACCCACAGACACATGCTCAGAGAATAGAAGTTACTTACCTTGTAGAAACAGTGGTTCTTCAAGATTATGTCCTTTTGGTGGATTTCACAACCCATTTTCCATTATCACTTTTTGCTGTCTTTGTCTGGGATTCAGAACTAATGAGGGAAGTGAAGGATGGCTGCGTCTGGTCTGTTCTGTTTTACCCTGTGGCAGGAGGCACAAGGGACATTGCTTTTCCAAAATTCTGATCTCACAAGGGATGAGTTCATACCTATAGTAAGATCCATACAGATGACATAATCCTGACAAACCATGGTTACAATAAAGTATGTAATTGTTCTTTCCTGCCTGCATGCTGGAGCAATATTGCACCTTCTCTGCTATAGCTCCATTAACTCTGTTGAAAGCATGTCGTTCCTACTGACTTGGCTGTTGTGTAGGCATCAGTGCTATAGCAGTGAAGTGAATATTTATTACAGTCCCAGTTTTTAGTGAGCCGCTCTTTAACATGATCATTTTGTCTTGTATTTTATTATTTACCATTTTGTTCCTTCCCATCTTTCATCTTAGCTCATTGCCCACTTTGGCATATTGTCTTTCAGCTTGACGTGTCACATCTCATTTGTCTGGGCTATTCCAGACTAACATATACTCCATTCCTTGGAATGCCTTCTGCCCATTAATCTTCTCTCTAGGTCACAAATTTATTTTATTAACTTGTTTTTACACCTTACTAATTTGCTCTCCTCAAGATTATTTTCTCTGTTTTAAGTCATCAACAAGCATAAAAGAACTGATCTTTCTTGATGAATCATTTTCTTCTTCCTGATCTTGGCATGATGACACTAAGATTTCCAGATGGAATTTTGTAAGTCTGCAGGTCTGGGATGAATTAAATTATCACAATTAAGGTGTAGCTGGACTGTATCATTTTCCTCACCAGGTTAAAAACAAATAGAGATTTATTGTCTAAAATATTCAAAACAGATGGCTCATTTCTGTTAATAGATATTTGAGCTTTTTAGCAAAATACTTGCAAGAAGGAATTCATCATCTGCACCGAAGAGATTGTCCCCTTAGCTGCATGACTATCTTATTTCTCTGTCTTCCAGTGGAATCAGTTCTTCTGCTGGTTGTTTGGTTTCTGTAGCAACTGGGGATTGTGAACCCAAACATCTTTTTTTTTTCTTTCTTTTTTTTTTTTTCCCCTTCCAGGCTTCTGCTATAACTATGGTGGCTTTTGACACTGTGTTGAAGGTGCTGGTCTTTTTCTGATTGTTCTATCATTCAGGGCTCTAGCTCTATTCCATCTCTTGGAGGGCAAACAAGCAAGCCTGAAAGTTTCTGTGAACACTGACTGCATAATTGTGATCATTAAAAATGATGGACTTAGGCTCAGGAGCCCATCTTACATACATATGGAAATAGTGGAATAGCTGAAGTAAAGCAAGGAGCATTGCTTCTAATAATGTTAGGATATAATTTGGGAAAAGAAATGACACCAAAAATAAAACTAGCAATACGGGGAGCAGGAAGTGTTAGTAAGAAAGTGTGGTCATTTCCAGCATTAACTGTGAAAACAGGTTTGTGAGAGCAGTGACTAAAATAAGAGCTGACAAAGGCATGTGGCCAATATAGAATCTGTACTTTCCTGATGGTAGGAGTCCTGTGGCACTTAAGGACTAACAGATTTATTTATCACATGAGCTTTCATGGGAGAAAAACCTACTTCGTCAGACATCCTGATGCTGAAGACTGAAATTACTGAAAGATGCACCAGATTCACAGTTCCAGTTGACAGTGGCCTGACCCTTGAAAGTCAGACCAAATCCCTCTGCTTAATGTAACACATGGACAAAATATGTTATTTTCATCTATGTAAATGCATATCTGTTTAAGGGCTTACCTAAGTCCAAGAAACAAGAGAGTCAGATGTGCAGTGGATTTCATGTGACATTGCTTGAAAAGGTTCATCAGGCAGGTGAAGAGCTAGAAGAGTCCTGTTCAGACTGTTTATCAGAGAGAGAGAGAGAGTCATCTCACCAACAGGCCAGAGAGCTGTAGTTCCTCTGAGCCGGGAAGGTGGTGATTGTGTTCCCTTGCAGTTCATTAAGGAAGCCTTTCTATTTCTGATCAGTACTGTAACAGATTGTCAGAGACAAAAGATACAGAAACTGTGATAAGAGCAGCCGTCTGCAGATTACCAGAATGTATACAGTGCAATTGCTAAAATTGCAAGCAAAGGTTGTATCTGCTACTGCTGCTTGTTCTTCTTCATAATGGAAGGGAAGAATAGAAGAAATACCAGAACAATAAGGAAAATTGATATTTAACATGGGCTGTGATGTGTGGTCTCTGGCTATGCATTATTATATATTAGAGAATCAGCTGCTGGAAAGTATGCGTTATGAAAAGCACAGATACAAAGTGGCATAGCTTCTCATCTCTTATCTCCATTTTTAGAGTCCCTCTCCATCATGCAAAAAGGATACTACCAATATAAAATCTACTGAAGTGTGTAGAATCAAAACTTTCACTTGCCACCCAGGTTACACTCAGAAAACTTAGTGGGAAAGCTAGTATTTAAATCTGTGGTTTCATCAAACAAGTGGTCTTAGAATGACTGTCTTACCATTTTCATTAGCCAGGGGGAATGCTTTCTTTCTTCTATGCCAGTACCATCACACACTAAACATCTCACAAATATGTCTGTCCTCACCTCATAGTTTGTTATATTGGGTTTTTGTTAGTTCAATTTAGAACTATTTTAAAGTAGCCTTTTAACTTGAAATCAGTCACAACGTAAAGGAACTAACAAAAAGACATTTCCCGGGCCAGGTGGTTCCTGACACATTTGAATAGCAGTGTGGAGCTACTGTATCACTGAAATCATCTGGTTATCCCCTTGTTCCTCTCTCTTTCTCTCTCAATCCTGCTTTGCTGCAGAACTATTTTGCAGAGTTGCCAGGCTCCAAGACATTTTGAGATGAGAAAAATGCAATAGACAAGAAGAAACGTATTTGAAGTTGCCATATTCTGATCTCAACTTGCCCTTAAGTTACTAGCTTCTCTGATTTTCCTCAGTTAAAAAGGAGACAGACCATTTACAGTATGCAGCATTACAGAAAAGGGAGAGCAGGACCATTTGTGCTGTGTGCACTATGATACTAGGTGTATCTGGGGGGTGAAGAGAGTTATTCACTGCTCATGAAAGTGGTGAGTTAACACTACAGTCAAATTCAGGCAGGGCTGGTTGTGTGTGCAGACTGCTCCTTCTGCTCTACCAAAGTAACTTGGTTCTGAACTTGGTACTGCTGCTCTTCTAGTAATAGTCCCACATCCAATCCTGTCAGTGTGCCTCAGGTCTGACCTGCAGGAGTACCTTCTGTCCCAGCCCTGGTGCCCCATTTAAGTCAGCCTATACTCAGTATTTCCCTGTAGTTCTGATCTCCACAGCCTATTGTAAATGGAGACTGCCAATGGGATTAAACAAACTAATAGATTTGTTATGTGGACAAGCATCTGTGAAAAGCTAGGGGGTTTTTTAAAGCACTTTAAAAATCTTTAGCAGAGCAACTGAATTCGAGTCTTTTTAAATCTTCCTAGTAGATTTTACTCTCTAAACAGGGAGAGTTGATAGAGAATGCAACTTTCCTTCTTTTGTGTTTTCCCTCTGTGACCCCACCCCCACCCACACGCTGGATTTTTCCCAAAGTGAAGGGAGGGAGTTCTGGAAAATGTTAATCTGCGGGATTTGTTCATGGTGTATAAAAATTTCAGAAAGAATGTTTTATAAATATGATTTCCTGATTGGCTCTGGCAGAAATGATACCAAGAAAGACAGCTCTTCCAAAGCAGGCAAGCCCCCTTCCAACTCCTCACATGGTTGGTTGGTTTTTGGTTTGGTTTGGTTTGGTTTGGTTTGGTGAAGGATGTGTGATGAAGAATGGATCTGAACCCATTTTTCCTGTAAAAAGAACAAAAAAACAAAAAACAGACCTACAGAAAAGTGAACCTGGCCCAGGCTTTGTAATGCAGTCTTCCTGAAGAAACCAAGTGTTTCAGTGCAGCAGCCGCTGAACTTAGGTCAGGCAGTGTGTTTTTGAGAGCTTTCTTCTGTTTCCATTTAAAATAATGAAGGGAAGACATCAGTGAAAAATTGCTCAGATTTGGGGAAAGCTTTGCCCTTCCTGAGCCAAATTCATGCCTTGCATCACTCTAGTGAATTTAGTGGTCACACCATGACTGGAACTGAACTACTGATTGCCGAACAAACTGGGATCCTCTGACCAAGGAGCAGGATTAATTCAGGCACTCATGTAAATATTTCCAAGCCTTGTAATTTTGTTTCCTTGCTTTTACTTAGCTCTTTCAATAGGAGAAAGAAAAACATTCCAGCTTATGTTTCAACAACTAGCCAAGATCTATTTGATAATTTCAGCAAAAGAAGCAAGGAGTCCTGTGGCACTTCAATACTAACACATTTATTTATTGCATGAGCTTTTGTGGGAGAAAATCCCACTTTGTCAGACATGGAGTGGGGCTTTTTCCCACAGAAGCTCATGTGTTAAATAAATCTGTTAGTCTTTAAGTGCCACAGGACTCCTTGCTTCTTTTGCTGAACTAGACTAACACAACTGCCCCATCTGAAATTGATAATTTCAATATCAAATCACAGATGCATTTGTTTTCTTTGGGATTCCAGTCACCAGCTAAATTCTTTATCCATCCCTACCTTCCAGCTGCACCTATTTTTAGGTCCTTTTCCTTCATAAGCACTCTTTAACAAGTGGTTGTGATTGCTAGAGGCCTCAGATTTATAGACACTCATGGCCTCATTGCTGTCTATTATTGTTAAGATTTCGTTTTAGGAGTATATTTTGCCATTTTGCATATGGTCAAAGCCAGGTTTGAACATCCGTGTGGCTGAAAATAATTTCCCATTAATGGAATCATAGAATTATAGTGTTGGAAGGGACTTCATGAGCTCTTCTAGTCCAACCCCCTGCTAAAAGCAGGACCACTCCCACTAAATCATCCCAGACAGGGTTTTGTCTAACCAGGCCTTAAATGTTTCCAAAGATGGAGATTCCACCACCTCCCCAGCTAACCCATTCCAGTGCTTCACCACCATCCTAGTGAGAAAGTTTTTCCTAATATTCAACATTGACCACCCCAGCTGCAGCTTGAAACCATTGCTCCTTGTTCTGTCCTGTGTCACCACTGAAAATAGCCGAGCACTGTCTTTTTTGGTGCACCCCTTCAAGTAATTGAGGATAGTTATCAACAACCCCCACCCACTCTTCTCTTCTGCAGGCTAAATAAGGCTAGTTCCTGGGGCACACCACTCGTTACTGGTTGCCAGCTAGATATGGAACCATTGATTCCTACACGCTGAAACCATTGATCTAGCCAGTTTTCTATCCACCTTATAGTCCACCTATCCAACCCATACTTCCTTAATTTGGCCAGTGAGAATGCTGTGGGAAACTATATCAAAAGCCTTGCTAAAATCAAGTTATATCACATCAACGGTTCTTCCTGCATCCAGAAAACCAGTCATTTGATCATAGAAGGAAATGAGATTTGTCAGGCGTGATTTACCCTTGGTGAATCCATGCTGACTGTTCCTGATCACTTTATTTTCCTCTAAGTGTTTTAGGATGGATTCTTTGAGAACTTGCTCCATAATTTTTCCAGGGATTGAGGTGAGGCTGACAGGTCTGTAATTCCCTGGATCCTCCTTTTTCCCTTTCTTGAAAATAGGTACTATATTTGCTTTTTTCCAATCCTCTGACACCTCCCCGGTTCTCCATGAGTTTTGAAAGATAATGGCCAGCGGTGCTGCTATCTCATCAGCCAATTCCCTTAGCACCTTTGGATGTAGTTCGTCCAGCCCCATGGACTTGTGCACATCCAGCTTCTTTAAGCAGTCCCTAACCTGACCTTCCATCACCAACGGCCTCTCTTCTTCTTTTCAATCTGCCATCCCCATGGTAGTGGGCAGGGAGCTGACCCTGCCTGTGAAAACTGAAGCAAAAAAAGCATTGAGCACTTCAGCTTTTCCCTCATCCTCTGTCACAAGGATACCTGCCTCATTCAGTAAGGGACCTACACCATCCCTGATCCTCTTGTTGTCTTTAACATACTTGTAGAACCCCTTCTTGTTATCCTTTACATCCCTCGCTAGCTGCAACTCCATTTGTCCTTTGGCCTTTCTGATTTTATCCCTGCAGTCCCTCGCAATTTCTTTATATGCCTCCTTAGTCATCTGACCAAGCTTCCACTTCCTGTAAGCTTCCTTTTTATGTTTAAGCTCAGAGCAGAGTTCTCTGTTAACCCATTCTGGGTGCCTTACATGCTTGCTGTTCTTTCTCCTAATTGGAATGGCAACTTCCTGTGCCCTTAGCAGAGTTTCTTTAAAATATAACCAACTCTCTGGGACTCCTTTCCCCTTCAGATTACCTTCCCAAGGGATCCTGCCTATCAGTTCCCTGAGGGAGCCAAAATCTGCTTTTTTGAAGTCCACGGTTTGTGTTTTGCTTCTTTCCTTCCTTCCTTTAATCAGCACCCTGAACTCAACCATGTTATGGTCACTGTTGCCTAGTTTGCCATTTGCCTCTACCTCCCTGATCAATTCTTCCCTGTTTGTGAGCAGCAGATCGAGAGGTACAAGGTCCCTAGTTGGTTCCCCCAGCATTTGTACCAGAAAGTTGTCCCCAACACTCTCTAAAAACTTCCTGGATTGCCCATGCACTGCTGTATTGGCCTCTCAGCAGATGTCAGGGTAATTGAAGTCCCCCATGAGCACCAGGGCCTGTGATCTAGAAGCTTCCGCTAGTTGTCCGTAGACCACCTCATCCACCTCCTGCTTCTGGTGGTCTATAGCAGACACCCACCACAACATCCTCCTTGTTGCTTTCCCCTCTCAATGTAACCCACAGACTTTCTGCTGGCACGCTTCCACTTCCATAATGGAGCTCTGAGCAGTCATAGAGCTCTTTTACATATAGTGCTACTCCTCCCCCTCTTCTTCCCTGCCTGTCCTTCCTGAACAGTTTATACCCATCCATGGCAGAGCTCTAGTCATGCAGACTATCTCACCATGTCTCTGTTATTCCAATGATATCATAGTTCCTTGTCTGCACTAGTACTACTAATTCTTCCTGCTTATTTCCCAGGCTCCTCACATTAATGCATAGGCACCTAAGATACCAGGCCGATTTCCCTACTTTTTCATTTTGATTTTCAATGCTATTACATATACCTCCTTGCATTTTTTCTTGGAGTTGTCCTTCCCCACTCTCCTCGCGTATTGGGGCTTCAGTAGAACACTTAAGACAATTATTTGATCCCCCCACAATGTTCCAACTACCTTCTCTTTTATTCCTGGTGATACAGTCCCAGCACCCCCCAAGTTCCATCCCTTCCCCCAGATCTCCCACATTGTCACTTACCTGTGGGCTTTGGTCTCCTTCCCCCCTTTGAACCTAGTTTAAAGCCCTCCTCACTAGGTCAGCCAGTCTTTGCCCAAATATGCTCTTCCCCTTCCTGGACAGATGAAGGCCATCTCTGCCTATCTATCCTCCTTCCTGAAACAGTACTCCATGGTCAAGGAAGCCAAATCCCTCTTGACCACACCATTTTTGCAGCCAGGCTTTCACCTTTAGGATGCATCCGTCTCTCCTCAGGCCTCTAGCCTTGACTGGAAGGATCGAGGAGAACACCACCTGTGCTCCAAACTCCTTCACCCTCGCTGCCAGAGCCCTGTAGTCACATTTGATCTGCCAAGGATCACCTCTCGCAGTATCATTGGTACCCACATGGATAAGAAGCATGGGGTAGTAGTCTGAGGGGTGGATGATTTTTGACAGTCCCTCCATAACATCTCAGATACGTGCACCTGGCAGGCAGCATACCTCCCTAGAGGCCTTGTCAGGGCAACAGATGGGTGCCTCTGTTCCTCTCAGGAGTGAGTCCCCAATCACCACAACCCTACGCTTCCTCTTAGGTGAGATGGCTGTGATCTCCCCAGCTTCTGGGGTGCATGGCATCTCCTCTACCTCCTGCATTGCCTCTAGTGCCACATAACAGTTCCTCACCACAATGGAGGGTGGGACGTGAGCAGGTGTGGAGCACTGTCTGCTGCTAGAGGTGACCGGCTGCCAGTGTTCTCCCTCTGCCATAGGCATCCCATCCGTCTCTAGAGCTGTGGCAGTAGCCCTTGGCACTGGGATAGGGACCTCCTCCTTGCAGGTCTCATCATGGACACCGTCAAGGAACTTTTCCAGGGCATAGATACCCTTGAGTCGTGACACCTCCTCCTGTAACTCTCCTACCTGTTTCCTGAGAGATGCCACCAGAAGGCACCTATCACATAGACTCATCTCCCTAGCCTGATCATCAGTGGCAGGAAAATGAAGGCCACAGTCCCTGCAAGTCCACACCAGGATCTGGGTAGAGATATCCTTGGTAAGACAGTCTGTCTGGCTACAAACAGAGGCAAAGGAAACAGAAGGGGCGCTGGCACAAGCAGTGAGGCTCCTCTTCACCATCATAGCTTCACCAGACTCCTTCCCAAACTCCCTCGCAAACTCCCCTGTTTGCAGTCCCCTGGTCACTCAAGCAGTGGCTTTTAAGACCTTCTCTACCTAGGTCAGCCCTTGCCCCTTGTTAGTCACACAGGGGAAGGCTGCTAGAGGCTGGTGATTAAAGGTGATCAGGGAACAATGGTGCAAACAGCCCCCACACAATCACAGTCCCACAACTAACAGCAATCACCTGTAGGGAAAAAGACACAAGCAAATCACTTACCTAGCACCAACTCCTTCCCTCGCAAACTCCCCTTTGCACTTGTCCTTGTTGAACCTCATGAGACTTCGTTTGGCCCAAAGCTCCAATTTGTTTAGGTCTCCCTGAATCCTATCCCTGCCTTCCAGCTTCTTCACTAGATTCCCCAGCTTGGTGTCATCTGCGAATTTACCGAGCGTACAATCTATCCCATCATCCAGATGATTAATGAAGATGTTGAACAGAACCAGCCATAGGAACAACCCCTAGGGCACTTCACTAGTTACTGGTTGCCAACTAGACATTGAGCTATTGATCCCTACCCTCTGAGTCCGATGATCTAGCCAGGTTTCTATCCACCTTAAAATCTATTCATCCAAACCATACTTCCTTAACTTGCTTACAAGGATGCTATGGGAAACAGTATCAAAAGCTTTGCTAAAGTCGAGGTATATCACATCGATGGCTATTCCTGCATCCACATATCCAGTCATCTCATTATAGAAGGCAGTCAAGTTGGTTAGGCACGATTTGCCCATGGTGAGTCCATGCTGACTGTTCCTGATCACTCTATTTTCCTCCAAGTGTTTTAGAATGGATTCTTTGAGGACCTGCTACTTGATTTTTCCAGGGATTGACGTGAGGCTGATTGGTCTGTAGTTCCTCTGGTCCTCCTTTTTCCCTTGCTTGAAAATAGGCACTATATTTGCCTTTATCTAATCATCCAGGATCTTCCCCATTCACCATGAGTTTTCAGAGATAATGTCTAGTGGCCCTGCCGTCACATCAGCCAACTCCCTCAGCACCCTCGGATGCAGTTCATCCAGCCCCATAGACTTGTGAACATTCAACTTATCTAAGTAGTCCCTAACCTGACCTTCCATTATTCTCTCCTTCTCTCTATTCTATGTTGCCTCTTGTAGTAACCTGGGAACTGACCCTGCCTGCAAAGACTGAAGTATAAAAAGCATTGAGCACTTCAGCATTTTCCGCATCATCCACCACAAAGATAACTACCCCATTCAGTAAGGGACCTACACCATCCCTGGTCCTCTTCTTGTTATTGACATACTTGTAGAACCCCTTCCTGTTATCCGTCATATTCCTTGCTAGCTGCAACTCCAGTTGCCCTTTCACTTTTCTGATTTTATCCCTACAGGCCAAAGTAATATCTTTATACGCCTCCCTAGTCATCTGTCCAAGCTTCCACTTCTGGTAAGCTTCCCTTCTCCCTTGAGTGCTTGCTCGCATGCACTCCAATTAGGTGTGTGTGCGTGCCTCGTGCACAGCCGCCAGAAAGTTGTCCCTAGCTGTCCCCTCCCTTTCAGGGTCAGCGGCAGAGCCCCCTAGAGTCCAGCCTCTATGGTCCCCTTTATAAGGGCCCGCCGACCGTTGCCCCCTCAGTTCCTTCTTCCCGCCGTGACAGTCGGTCGAAGAATAGATCTGTCAGTCCCTCAGAGACTTCCCTAGCTAGTTCTCCCTTGATAATTTAGGGTTTTTTCCTTTTCTTTTCCTTATGGTTGTTGTTTGCTTACTTGGTTGTCATGTGCTGGGCTGTCTCATCTTCTGAGCCCACCACGTGCGGGGGTGTGCCACGGTCCCCCGGCTTTAAAGCCTGCAGTGTGTGCCACAGGCGTGTGCCCAAGAGTGACCCCCATAGTGTCTGCCTCGGGTGCCCAGGCGAAGAGCACTTAACAGCCAAGTGTCAGATTTGTAGGTCCTTCTGCCCCCGCACCAGAAAGGAAAGGGCAAGAAGGATTAAGTTATTGCTAATGGACGCGGCACTGAAGCCCCCCTCTACTGCACCGGAGCAGGCTCCTGCACTAGTGCCCACTCAGCCCCACTCAACAACGAGCACTGACTGCTCTGGTGCCAAATCGGGACTGGACGCGGGCAAACCCAAACCATCAGGCTCGAAGCAGGGGGAAAGGCACCTTTCACAGTCCCCGGTGCCTAGGAAATGGCACAGGTCGGAGTGCGGCAGATCGCCGGAGCCTAAGAAAGTGGCGGGAAGGCCGCACGCGGCTCCAAACAGGCCCAGGGCGCTGAGATCACCATCAGTGCTGGCAGGTGAGGCTGCCTCAACATGCACACCAGCGAGCCTGGCACCGAGCCTGTGTGAGGGCATAGGAGAGGAGGAGGACATGTTTAGTCCCCCCTCCACCCCCGATCCCTATGAGGCGGCGAGAGACCTCATAGAGGCAATGGCACCACCCCCGTTGGTGCGGTGAGATTTACCTGCCTCGGCTCCTGCCCGCTCTAGGGGCAAGCCCACTCCACTGCTTCGACCCCCGCCCCAGCACCGACCTGCAAAGGGAACACAAGTGGAGGCACAATGGCTCTCGGGGAACCACTCTCTTTCTACCAGTGATATCAGTTATGGGCACTCTCAAACCTCTAGATCACGATCACAGTCCCAGCAACGTGAGTCCTTGCCTCAGCCTTTTCCGATGCCTTGGATGCCCAACTGGCCCTTTTGGACCCCTTGATCATGTCACCAGACCCAGGGGCCCCACCAGCCATATCCTGGATATGGGCCAACTGGGGCGGTGTGGATGGACACCAATATGGATCCAATTCCCGGGCCCGGGGACCCGCCAGCACATTGCAAGCTTCAGGGCCAGTCCGATACCTTATCATGACCTATGCCAGACATAGACTCAGAAACGAGAGGTGAGGATATGGAACTGAGGGGTAGTGTGTTGTCTGAAACTGACCCAGGGGATCAGTCTTTTTCTCGGGCCTCTCCCTCCCTACTTCATGATGAGGAAGCCACTGGATCTGCTTCCACAGTTCCGGTGGAGGATAACAGGGCTTATCAAGACTTTCTTCATAGGGTGGCTCAAAGCCTGGGATTAGAGGTAGCAGAGGTCGCCGAAGATTCCTCTGATCTTGTGGTGGATATCTTATCACGCTCAGGTTCATCAAGGGTGGCCCTGCCTCTCGTAAAAACTATTCACAAGTCCATGAGAGCCATATGGCAATCACCGGCATCAGTGCCGGCCATACCTAAGCGAGTGGAGAGAAAATACTTTGTCCCGCCCAAGGGTTTCGAGTTCCTGTATATTCATCCCTCCCTGGCATCACTGGTGGTGGCAGCCACTAATGAAAAGGAGAGACAGGGCGCCCCAGCAAAAGCCCCTAAGTCTAGGGATGCCAGAAGACTGGACCTGTATGATCGGAAGATATACTCTACCGGAGGCTTACAGCTTTGCGTAGCCAATCACCAGGGCATTCTGAGCCGGTACACCTTTAATGCCTGGGACTCTTTAGGAAAATTTGCAGGGGCTCTTGACCATAAACTTAACAAAGAACTCACAGCGATAATGGAGGAAGGTAAAGCGGTGGCCAGAGCTTCCCTCCAAGGTGCTTTAGATGCAGCTGACGCAGCCACTAGAGCTGTGGCGTCCGGCATCTCCAAGCCGCGTAGCTCATGGCTCCAGGCTTTTGCTCTCCCCTACGAAGTCCAGCAGGCTGTGCAGGACCTACCATTTGAAGGGGCATCTCTCTTCTTGGAGAAAACAGACTCCAAACTACATAACCTAAAGGATTCCAGGGCCACCCTGAGATCCCTTGACTCCCATTCTCAGAACTCGCAGAGATGCCATTTCAGACCTCTATCCTTGCCACGACCGTTCCATAACCAGAGGCTGGACTCAGGGAGGAGGCGATCAAGGTTTATACAACATCAGAACTTTGGGAGAAGGAGGTCATTCCCCTCGGGCAGAGCCGAGGGTTCATCGAAACAGGCTCAGGGTCCTAAGCAAAGTTTTTGAGATTACTCATGAGGACAGCATACCAGTACCCCTGTTTCAGAACCGCTTATCCCGCTTCTATCATGCGTGGTCTCAAATAACTTCTGACAGATGGGTGCTACGTACAATAGGACAGGGATATTCAATGCAATTCACCTCGACACCCCACTCCCTTCCCCCTCCCTTCCAGTCCCTCTTCAGGGACACATCTCACGAACAAATCCTGATGTCAGAGATCTGCCATCTCTTGGAGCTGCGGGCAGTGGAAGAGGTCCCGGTGCCGAGGAGGAGTCACGGGTTTTATTCAAATTATTTCCTGATCCCAAAGTCAAAAGGAGGCCTAAGACCAATCCTGGACCTCAAAAATCTGAATAGATTTATAAAAAAACTGAAGTTCCGGATGGTAACTTTGACATTCATTATTTCCTCCCTGAACCAGGGAGATTGGTACGCCGCCCTCGACTTACGTCACACTTATTTTCATATCTCAGTTATCCCGGAGCATAGAAAAATTTTGAGGTTTAGGGTGGGCAGTGACCACTTTCAATTTACAGTCCTTCCCTTTTGTGGAGAAGTGGGAACCCTCTGCTAGATTAGTCTGGGAAGACACGGGTGTTGATCCTCTATCTTTTCTATTTGGGTGATGGGACACAGGTGGGTGATATGAGGCAGAGCCACTAGGGGGCAGGGGGGTAGTGTTTAGGGAGCCTGTACCTGGGACCCAAACCTGGATTCAACTGGTTGGGCCAGGGGGCGGAGAGGTGGGCAGAGCTAGGAGGGGAACATAGGACCGGGGGGAAGGAGGGAGAGGAGGGAAAATGGGGGTCCAAGAGACAGGACCCTGCCCTGGGGTGTAGCCCTAATCCCCTGGGGGTTTCACTTGTGGTTGTTCTGAGGATGCTGATACCAACTGTCCTTGCGGCTGTATGAACTGGTTTGCTAATAAACCCTCTGATTGCCACACTGGCTGAGAGTCGCTGCTGATTGGGACGATTGGGACCCTCCTGGGGGGAGGAAATCCCCTCCAAGGGAGACCGGACAGAGCAAGGATCTGAGCCTGGAGTTGGGGGCTGGCTGCACAGAGCGTGGAGACCCGAGGTGCTGGACGGGAGGAGACTCCACCGTGGCAGAGACCTGATTGGCTGTGGACAGAGGGGATCCAGGAGGCTTGTCTGGGGTCTCCATCATACCTTTGGCCTTTCCACAGCGCCAAGAGTCTTCACAAAGTGCATGGCAGTTGTAGCGGCATTCTTCAGACGAAACAGAGTGCACATCTTCCCCTACCTCGACGATTGGCTGGTGAGAGGGTCGTCCAGCGAGCAGGTTTTATCCCACTTGAAGATGATAAGCAGCCTTCTCGATGATCTCAGCCTCCTAATAAACAAGGAAAAGTCGGTCTTAACTCCAACTCAAAAGATAGAATTCATCGGCACCATCATCGACTCCACCACAACGGCCTCTCTTCCCCCCCAACGTTTCCACAACATAGCCACACTAATCAACGATATATCTGCCTTCCCAATGACAACGGCCCACACCTGCCTATGCTTGCTAGGACATTTCACAGCATGTACTTCAGTGGTCAGACATGCCAGGCTCCATTTAAGGTCCCTTCAGTTGTGGCTCAGGACTGTTTTTCAGCCTTCCAGACACACCTTGAACCGAGTGGTTACTGTCCCCCCCACACATTGGACTCCCTACAATGGTGGTTAAACCAGGAGATAGTGTGTGCAGGAGTCCCCTTTTCCACCGACCGGCCTTCAAAGATACTAGTGATGGATGCATCGGACATTGGATGGGGAGCTCACCTAGACAGGATGTCCACTCAGGGGTGTTGGGGTGCCAGAGACTCGAGAGAGCACATCCATGTGAGGGAACTCAGAGCAGTCAGGCTGGCGTGCCAAGCATTCAAACAATACCTTCACGGAAAACACGTGGCACTAAAGACGGACAACATAGCCACAATGTTTTACATAAACAAGCAAGGAGGGGCACGTTCCATTCCTCGATGCAGGGAGGCGATAGCCCTTTGGGAGTTCTGCATAACCAAAGGTATCCATCTGGAGGCTTCCTATCTCCCGGGGTCTCAGAATCACTTAGCAGATTCTCTCAGCAGGATTATCAATGCTCACGAGTGGTCTCTCAAACAGGACGTAGCGACTTCTACCTTCCGGAATTGGGGCACTCCCCAGGTAGACCTCTTTGCCACCAAGGACAACGCCAAATGCTGCAGGTTCTGGTCTTTTCGAGGCATCGGAGACGGCTCCCTGACGGACGCTTTTCACCTACCTTGGAGCGGGGCTTTGATGTATGCTTTCCCCCCTTTCCCCTGCTCTCCAAAGTCCTCGCAAAGGTAAAGAAAGATGTGGCCACAGTGATTCTGGTTGCCCTGGCATGGCCCTACCAGATCTGGTTTCTGATACTCCTGGACCTCCTGATAGTGCCCCCCATCACTCTTCCCCTCTGCGAGGACCTCCTCACTCAGGAGCAGAGCCGTCTGCGTCACCCAAATCTACAGTCCCTGCACCTAACGGCGTGGAAAGTCCATGGCTGAAGTTGGAGGAGCTAGGCTGCTCAGCCCAGGTGAGACAGATCCTAGTGGAAAGCAGAAAGCAGTCTACGAGACTGACACACCAGGCAAAATGGCGTCACTTTTCGGCTTGGTGTGACCGCTCACAGATCGAATCCTGTAAAGCGCAGGTCCCTCGCGTACTGGATTACCTACTCCAGCTAAAGAAAGGAGGATTATCTGTCTCCACTATTAAAGTTCACCTCACGGCCATCGCGGCCTTCCATGATCCTGTGGGAAATCTCTCTCTCTTCTCTCACCTGATGGTGTGTAGATTTATGAAGGGCCTATGTAGAAGCTTTCCACAGGCAACCAAACCAGTCCCTCAGTGGGATCTAAACTTAGTTTTATGGGCGCTAACATGTGCCCCTTTTGAACCGCTAGCCGCATGCTCGGACCTCTACTTATCGTGGAAAGTGGCCTTTCTGGTAGCAATCACGTCAGCCAGAAGAGTCTCTGAGCTACAAGCTCTTACAACAGAGCCACCATTCACAGTGATTTTTAAAGATAAGGTACGCCTTCGTCCCCGCCCGGCCTTCCTGCCAAAGGTAATGTCGGCATTCCACTGCAATCAGGACATCTACCTTCCGGTCTTCTACCCGAAACTTCATGCCTCAGATAGAGACCGGACGCTCCACTCGCTGGACGTAAGGAGGGCCTTGGCCTTTTATATAGAAAGCACAAAGCCATTCAGAAAATCTACTTGCCTGTTCGTGTCAGTTGCTAATAGGAAGAAAGGATCCCCCGTCTCCTCCCAGACGATATCTAAGTGGATCACCTCTTGCATCAAGGCATGCTACGAGATGGCAAAGAAACCAGTCCCTCCGATAACAGCCCACTCAACAAGAGCTTATGCAGCATCTACGGCCTTCATGGCACATGTCCCCATCCAAGAGATTTGCAAAGTGGCAACATGGTCATCTATACATACCTTTCCAGTCCACTATGCTATCATGTCGCACGCCATACAGGATGCTGCGATGTGCAAGGCAGTGCTGAAATCGGTGCTACCACATAACACCGACCCCCGCCACCAGTAATTGCTTGGGAATCACCTAATTGGAGTGCATGCGAGCAAGCACTCGAGGGAGAAAGACAGTTACTAACCTTTTCCGTAACGGTCATTCTCCGAGAAGTGTTGCTCACGTCCACGCCAGACCCACCCACCTACCCCTCAGTTGGTGCATCGCTAAGAAGGAACTGAGGGGGCAACTGTTGGCAGGCCCTTATAAAGGTGACCGTAGAGGCGGGACTCTAGGGGGCTCTGCCACCGACCCTGAAAGGGAGGGGACAGCTAGGGACAACTTTCCGGCGGCTGTGCACAAGGCATGCACATGCATCTAATTGGAGTGGATGCAAGCAACACTTCTCGGAGAATGACCGTTACGGAAAAGGTTAGTAACTGTCTTTTTGTGTTTCAGCTCACCATAGTCTCTGCTAAGCCATGCTGGGCACCTCCCATGTTTGCTGTTTTCTGCACATTAGAATGATATCTTCCTGCGCCCTTAGTAGGTTTTTTTTAAAATACAGCCAGTTCTCTTGGACGTCTCTCTTCTTCAGACTAGCCTCCCAACGGACCCTGCTCATCAATTCCCTGAATGAGCCAAAATCTGCTTTTCTGAAGTCCAGGGGCTCTGTTCTGCATCTTTACTTTTTTTCTTTTGATCAGGATCTTGAACTCTACCATCTCATGCTCACTACTGGCCAGGTAGCTGTTCACTTCTACTTCCCCAATCAATTCTTCTCTGTTTGTGAAAAGCCGGTCAAGACATGCAAGGCCCCTTGTTGGTTCCTCCAGCATTAGTACTAGGAACTCGTCCTCAACACTTTCCAAAATCTTCCTGGATTGTCTGTGCACTGCTGTATTGCCCTGCCAGCAGATTTTGGGGTAACTGAAGTCCCCCATGAGAACAATGCCCGTGATCTGGGAATTTCTGCTAGTTGTCCATAGAAAGACTCATCCACCTCCTCCTTCTGGTCTGATGCTCTAGAGCAGTGGTTCCCAACCTGTGATCTGGGGACCCCTGGGGGTCCATGGACATGTTGCAGGGGGTCCACAGAGCCTCTCCCTACCAGGGCCGGAATCCAGCTGCAGCCTCGATGCACCCTGCCAGGGCTGCCTCTCCCCACCCACAACCGGATCCCAGCAGGGGGGATGAGGCCGCGGCAGCTCCCCAGAATGGGCAAGGGCAGGGGGCCATAGGTGCCACAGCTTGGCTCCCCAACAGCGCAGGCCATGGTGGCAGCGGTGCCACTTGCCAGCTGTCCCAGTGGCACTGCCAGAGTGGCATGGGCCAGATTACATAATCAGCCAGGGGGGCCACAAAGAGTTTTTTTGTTAAAAAGGGGTCCCCAGCCTGAAAAAGGTTGGGAACCACTGGTCTAGAGCAGACACCCACCACAACATCCCCCTTGTTGCACTCTCTTTTAAACTTAACCCAGAGACCGTCAACAGGCTTGTGTCCACTTTCATAGTGGAGCTCTGAGCTGTCATAAAGTTCTTTTGCATACCTCTTCCAGAAATGGCTGATGGGGGGGAAGGCAGATCTCTGGGAGGCAAGCATTGGTTGTGTTTCAGGTATGCAGTGTATCAGATCTCTTTAGTATTTTGAAGCTCCTTTTATGGCTTATATTTTTACAAAATCCACACAGGCTACTAAAAGAAACTATCAGGTAGTGATCAGTCCTGAACTGTGTAGTCCAGGATAGCAAGCTGTCTATAGACTGTGCAATGAATGGTTTCACTGCTTAGAAATTTCCAAAGGGATAGCTGTGTTAGTCTAGTCCAGTAAAATAAATGAGGAGTCGTGTGGCACTTTAAGACTAACAGATTTATTTTTTGTATGAGCTTTCGTGGGAGAAAATCCCACTTCATCAGATGCTTCGAAGATGGGTGAACTTACAGAATGGAATGAAAATAAATGCAAAGGGGTGTAAAACATAGGATCAGGTCATAGAGTAACAGCAAATCAGAGCAGTTGTTAGGTTCAAACCATGGGAAGCCTGAAGTCAAATTACCTTTTGTAATGTGAAAAGAACCCATAGTCTCAATTAAGTCCTGCTTTCACAGAATTTAGCTTGCATATTCATTCAAGTTCAGCTGTTTCTCTTTCTCGACACTACAGTACAAATCAGGGATAGACACATCGCCACCACCCTGTACCGAAAACCTACTGATCGGTATAGTTACCTACATCCTTTGAGCTTCCATCCTAAGCACACCACACGATCCATTGTTTACAGCCAAGCCCTAAGATATAACCGCATCTGCTCTGATCCTTCAGACAGACACAGACATCTTGAGGATCTCTATCAAGCATTCTTGAAACTACAGTACCCACCTGGGGAAGTAAGAAAACAAATTGACAGAGCTAGACGGGTTCCCCAAAGTCATCTACTACAGGAGAGGCCCAAGAAAGAATGCAACAGAACACCACTAGTCACCACATACAACCCTCAAATTAGACCTCTGCAACAGATCATTAAGGACCTACAGCCTATTCTAAAAGATGATCCCTCTCTCTCTCAAGCCTTGGGAGACAGATCTCTCCGTGCCTACAGACAGCCACCCAATCTTAAACAGATACCAGCAACTACAGATCTAACAACAGAAACATTGAAGCAGGCTCACACCCCTGCAACAAACCACGCTGCCAAGTCTGCCGACATATCTGCACAACAGATACCATCATAGGTCCTAATCAAGCCTGCTACTCCATCAAAGGCTCATTTACCTGCTCATCTACTAATGTGGTCTATACCATCATGTGCAAGAAATGCCCCCACATCTTATACATTGGACAAACAGGACAATTGCTGCACAAAAGGATAAATGAACACAGAGCTGATATCAGAAATCACAGAACAAAGAAACCGGTTGCTGAGCACTTCCATCTTTCTAATCACTCGATAAATGATTTGTTAACAACTGTCGTCAGAGATGTGGCTGGGACATCAAGACTTCAAAGAGAAACAGCTGAACTCGAATGAATATGCAAGCTAAATTCTGTGAAAGCAAGACTTAATCGAGACTCTGGGTTCCTTTCACATTTGACTTCAGGCTTCCCATGGTTTGAACCTAACAACTGCTTTGATTTGCTGTTACTGTATGACCTGATCTTATGTTTTACACCCCCTTGCATTTATTTTCATTCCATTCTGTAAGTTCACCCATCTTTAAAGCATCTGACGAAGTGGGATTTTCTCCCACGGAAGCTCATACAAAAAATAAATGTTAGTTTTAAAAATGCCACATGACTCCTTGTTTTTGGGGTTTTTTTACTGGTTAGAAAGCTCCTCTTCCCTTCATTTTTGTCTCTTTCTGCTTCAGTAGACCAGAAGACAAATTGTATTCCTGATCCCACTTAAATTTATTTTGACCTCCAAAATATCTCCCAATTTCACTGCTTTTAATTTATTTAATTTTGTTCTGTCTTTTCGGTACTTTGTGTTCCTTACTCTAACGATTTTGTGTTTGAGTTAAACATGGGAAGGGGAAATAGCCAAAGGGCACAGATGAGAACCTACGGTCTCTCCTACACTTCATTTGATTGTGAAACTGAAGGGTGATTATCTTCACTGTGCTTCTTTGCATATTACAGTGCTATCCATAGTAAACGTGTACACACTGTCAATAGAACTTCCATGCTGCTGGAGGGTTACCCGCAGTAGTCCTGCCAATGCCATGCATGCATGTAGCACAGTGTGCTGACTTTGCAACATCAATGTATCCCATTTCTCTCTCTCACACACACACGCACACACACGTAAAATAGCATTACAGCATCAGCTCAGCATATTAGGTTCTGAGAAGTGTGACTATAGCTACACCTACTGTAAAATATTTCTCATGGTCTACCAATGTATAGACAATTACTGTCACACTCTCTCCTTTCACACACCTTCTTACTCATTTTTGAACATTTATCTTTGATTCCTCTCAAGCAAACATTTGGACACCACCGCTTCCATATTTGAGGTGCATCCGTTTCTCCAGTACATGAAATAAGTCATTTGTGTGGGTCTGTCTGACTACATTCAATACAAATATCATGTCTTATCCATGCTTCATGACTATCAAGTCCAATACAAACTTTTCCCTAAATAAAGCTATTACATACTGTCACTGACATATAGATTGACCGTGATAGAGCAACAGCAACTCCACAATTAAGGTGGCAGCAGCTATTTCATTCCAAGTCCTCTTTTCACTCCTTTATAACTTTTGTAAAACGACATTTAGGTTTAAATTTGTCATGTTCAATCTGTCCAAAGTTACAGCTCTCTGGGAAGTTGCAAGAAACTGGATAAGTTGTTTTTAGTTGAATTTTTTAAAAAGGCATTCCCACATTTTTTTGTCCACTGGTAACTTTAAAACAATTTGCTCTTATTTCTGACTTGTCAGGCGTTTTATGTCTCTGCTTCTGCATTGTAGTGAATTTTTGTGGTAAGAGAATAAGTTTTCAAATTTCGCTGTTCATTAATAATGTTTTGAGCTTGAGGATAAATTGTGTGTGTGCCTGGCAGAATTCTTTGACTCTGTTCTGAGCTCTGTTGGAGATGGTCTCAGTGTATCTTCAAAGTTATTGAAGACTGGTTGTTTTAGAAGACGGTTCCCTTTCTATAGGAAAGCCAGTACCTCCAAGGTTTCCCTAGAAAGCTCTATGGCTGATTGTAGACATGTGACCTGGTTTATGAATCCAGTGCTGCCTTGCCTTTCTACTTGGCAAGTGCTCTTGCACCCTCTTGAGATAAGGTAGTGGCATCTCTGCTGTGTGGGAAGCTCACTGCTTTTAGCTGGCTCAAATTAGATATGGGAGGAATGCAAAGATAAAGGTATTTCCTACTTGACCCAGAGGACTTAATGAGTCCTAAGGGAGAGAAATGATTGCTCTATGAATGGCACCAGAGCTCCATTAGTTAAGAACTTTTACACGCCTCCTATAACTATTCCAGAGGTAAGCAGATCAGGGGAGAGTCAAAATGTACTCTGCCTTGCAAGGGATTTTGTCCCTGAGCAATGAAATTCAGTTTCCATACTAAAATCCTTTATAATAATCAGTCAGATTGTCCTGCTACTCCCTTATCACACAGATACTCCTGTTATCCTTTAAGCAGAATATTTAGATAGGTCTGTGTCAGCTTGAAATCCACACAGCCCATGTATGCCTAATAGAATCTGTTATCTGAAAGAGAATACAAGGTGGTCAGGAAGTATGATTAGACATGTGATCATTAGACATTAGCTGGTCTCTGTCCATATTTCTGTAAGTCACTGTTTTACTGGACGTGATGTCTTCATTATACCTCAACCTGAAGAAGAACAGATGAGAAGCAAAGATAGGGAAGACATTAGGGCTATGTCTACACCTAAAATGTTTGTTCAGATTTGCTTAGTACAAACTAAGTAGTTAGAAGTTAGTTCAAACTAACTGCGTTTTTTTAGTTTGGACTAGCCGTGCTTTTTTTAGATCAAGCTAACTTTTTAGTTTGAAATAAAATAAGCGCGGCTAGTTCGAACTAAAAGTTAGTTCAAACTAAAATATCCCGGTTCTTTAAAACTAACTGCTAGTTTGAAATTATTTAGTTTGAACTAGCATGACAGCATCATGCTAGTTCAAACTAAATTTTGAAATAAACTTGAACTAAGCCATTAGTTTGGACTAACCACCCGAACTAACTAGTTTGAACTAAGCTTTGCTTAGTTCAAATGAAAATAATTTTTAGTTCAAACTAGGCAAAGCCTCATGTAGACAGGGCTCAAATTAGTTCCAATTAAAGCTCATTAATTTGGACTAATTTGCTTGTATAGACATAGCCTAGGAGAAGCAGAGGCCTCAAATCTGCCATTTTAGTCAATGTAATTAATGTGAGCTTTTAGTTAGAAATAGTTTGGAAGACCTAAACTAAAAGGAATTGTGGGAATGGAATGCTGCTCTGTCAGGTGTTTACCAAATAGCTAAATTTGATGGCTGTGTAATGGACTGAAATTTAGTTATTTCTGCACATGGAAGTGAAACGTAAAGAATTGTGTTGTTATTGGAATATAACTTCTCACTGTTATGTACAAGGGTGGATCAGTCCTATCCTGCTGTGACTCACAGTGTTGACATACCACACCTATCAACTATATACATTCCCTTTAGTGAATGGTACCCTAAACTGGAATACAGGGTGTTCTCACAGAACCTTATGTGCCTCATTTTATTGTTGGTCATTATTGTATCCTCTGTGTGCAAGAAGCAAAAGCATAAACATGAGAAAAATAATAATTGTTTTAGCCAACCTGTCTTCTAGCCTTTCAAATCATCCTTAAAAGCTTTCCTAGTTCCTAGCCTTCTTTTCCAGCCTCTCATCCATCTTTCTACTCCTCTGCTTGTCAGCTAGGATTTCTCCCAGATTATATTCTATGATGCAGTAAAATGCTGCTGACCCTAAGGTTCTGCTGTAGGTTCCTGGTGCTTCTGTGTCCTTAGCAGAAGAATGACTTTGACACCTATTAGCTACTTAGCAGTTGTTCTCAGCTCTTTTCACTCCACAGAAACTAATCTATTCAGTGTTGGAAACAAAAGAAGTGAGCCAGAACAGCCCTGTTAAGAGGGGCAGGATTCAATGTCTTTGTTGAAAGTAAGACCAGCACCCTGTTTCTGTTGACTCAGAGATTATCACACTTTTTCATTTATTAGCGGGGTCAGAGGTTTCCCATTGAAGAGACACCCTGAGCTTGCTGACAAGCAACAGGTGCAGCCCCTGCCTTGTCTAACTGGGAACATTTTGACAGTTGCCAGCATTCTGGCAAGGCTTTGCAACTCTTACAGCTGGTGCATGTCAATAGATACAGATTCAGCACCTCGTTTTTTTGAGAGGAGATACACAAGCTGGTTCTTCCACTTCCTCAGTTTTTGATTGGCCACGTTCCACAGAGCCAGAATTCTGCATTTTTAAATATTAAACATACCTTTATGAAAACCCAGAACAGTTCAAACCAGTATTCTGGTGTGAGCACAGTCAAAGACTGCATGTTTATTCATCTGGTCACCACTTCTTGGTAAGCAGAATTATAAGTGCCTCTTTAGAGAAGAGACTAGATGATTCAAAGGACTGGAACTAGCCCTGATCTACACTGATAGTGGAGTTCGACATAATACTGCTTACCTGGACCTTCTGCAGCCTGTGTCTTCCACTGTCAGAGCAGTAAATTCAACAAAAACAGAGCTGTAATTCGACCTGCTAACACCACCCCTGCAAGTGGTGCAGCCCTGAGGATGAAATCTACAATTCATATTTAGATCCATACTTTTCTTTTTTTTCCCTGTCTGCTACACCATAGCAACATAACTCCTCCCCTGCCTGCAGTCCTGGAAAGTTTTCAATTAATTCCTCTCTCTGCATGTAGTGCTGTGCCTGCCGGTTGTGCTTGCAGCAGAGAAACAGCAAGGAAAGTTTTTCCTGCTTTTGTTTCCTTTAGAGAAAAGGGGCAGGGAAGTGAGCCGAGGACAGCTGCCTCCCCACAAGTCCCTGTGCCTACTACCCACAGTGCAATGCATTTCAGGAAATAATGCGAGCAGTGGGGACGCAAGACCCTGAGCAAGCAATTTTCTGTGATCACTCACCTTTGTCTTCTGTAATTCAACAGTTTAAAATCAAATTACAATCCCACTCCCCATGTAGATGAGTCCTATGATCATAGATTATCATATATACTCATGTATAAACCAAGATTTTTGTGCCTGAAAATTGGCTTCAAAACATTTTCTCAGCTTATACATGGGTGAATACAGCAGACAGCCCCAGCCCAGCAGTTTCACTGGCCATGCTGCAGGCTGGAGCCCCAGTGTGGCCGGGGAGGCCATCTTGGGCAGTCTGCCTGGGCTGGGGTTAGAGTTAGGAGGGGACTTCAGCATCTGAAATGGCTAGGTAAGGGAGCCCTGGGCAGGAGGGAGTCGGTCTGGGTATTGAGCAGGGCTGTCGGGGAGTCCAGGGAAAGCAGCGGCAGGGACCGGGATTTAGGGAGGGGGTCAGGGAGGCCAGGGAAGCAGTGGCAGGCCCCAGGGGTTGGGGAGTCCAGGGAAAGTGGTGGCAGTGTGTGGGAGCTAGGGGTCAGAGAGTCTAGGGAAAGCAGCAGGAGGGCCTGGGGAGGGTTCAGGGAGGCCAAGAAAGCAGCGACAGGGCCCAGGGATTTGGCGGGGGGTGCCTGGGAGGCCTGGAAAAGTGGCAGCAGGGGTTGCAGGGTGAGAGAGAGAGGGGTGGAAAAGGTGTTGGGAAACGGGGACAACAGCAGGGAACGGAGAAAGTGGCAGCGAGCAGGAGGGCAGCAGCGAGGAGCAGAAAGAACAGGGGGGCAGCAGAAGTGGAGAGAGCAGGGGGGAAGGAGTGAGGAATGGACAGAGCAGGGGAAAGGCGCAAGGAGCGGAGAGAGCAGGGGAAGCAGAGAGAGCAAAAGCTGCGGCCTTGGGTGGGGGGGTTGGGGCCAAAGCCAAATGGGGGCTCGGCTTATACACGGGGGGTGGTGGTGTTGTTTGTTTTCTTTGGGTTTTGTTTTTTTTTGTTTTGGTTTGGTTTTTGTTTGTTTGTTTGGTTTGGTTTTGTTGGCACTCAGAATGAGGGGGTGGGGTTGGCCTATGCACAGATTGGCTTACACCCAAGTATATACAGTCAATTTAAATTAGAAAAGATAAAATAGTACTTGTTACAAATCTTCATTTTTAGACCATCACATCAAGTTTTGCTCAGGTAATGACAGAATATTGTCACCATCTCAAGACTGGTAGTCTGTGTATGAAATGGCACATAAATACAGTTTCTGATGTAGAGGTGTCTGTATTTTAGAAAGTAACGTCTCAGTTCATGCCAGTTGGCATCATTAAAAGAGATTCCTTCAGAAAAAGGTTTATGTATGTACAGTAACATGGGAGGACAATTTGTTCTGCTGTCACCTTTGCTGTGGACAGACACTCTCCTCTGTGATTAATACGGAACTTCATTCTGTCTATCAATCAGGCACCTTTCACCAACACAAAATTCTCTTTAAAAAAATTAAAGGAGGGTGTTGTGACAACTGGAGTGTTCTTATGGAATAAACACACTAAATCTATACAGTTGTTGATACTGTTTCAGTTCTCAGCTTATGTTGCCTCCACCTTTCATCCTAACAAGGCAGCCAGCATCACTATGCCCTCCCAATGATCTGTTTCTTCCGGCTTTAGTCCTGGGTAATAGATTTATTGGGAAGAAGGGTTTGGGGACTTCATTCGGTGGTCTTTCAACTTTTACATATTATGGGATGTTGAAAAAGATTCATAACTTAGGGATTGGGTCTTTTGACATCACAATAGCTTAGATCTCAGGCCATCTGTGACTCCTTTTCGTTTCTTACCTTAGATAATTCAGCCCCTGTTAGAACTTGACCAGAATCGCAGTAAATTGAAGTTGTACATTGGACACCTGACAACGCTCTGCCATGACCGTGACCCTCTGATTCTTCATGGACTCACCCCACCTGCTTCCTACCACCTGGATGATGACCGGGCAGCTTGGGAGAAAGAGCTGCAGAAGATGACCCAGGAACAGGTGAGCTTGTTTGCAGCTCAAACAGTGGTAGAACCTTTGAAATGTTGATATAGATCTTGTTGATGTGTCAGAGATACTGTAAAATGAATCCATGAGGGGTGATTGCAGCTAGAAAAGAATCATTCTTTAGTTGACTATTTGAAACAACAGCAACTAAATCTTTATTAGGTATTTTATCTATTTTAAAGTATTTTTTCCATCTGAGGGTACGTTGCATTGTTGTGTTCAATCACTCTTGGACAATATAATAGATCAGTTGGACCATTCTGAATCTGTTCACATGCATGGTAACTAAACTTACATTCTGTAGGAAGGAACACTGTGAAAAATAACTTTAACCTATTTATATATTGTCATCTTTTTAATATATACCCTAATTACAAGAATCTTAAATCCTAGTAGCATATTTACTTTGTAAAGTACAGAACAAATTTGTTCTTATGAACCAGCATATTACTTCACGGCTATGCACAGTATTTGTGTGTGTATTTCCCAGTACTTGTATATTCATGTTATGTTTTTATTATCCTAGCACCTAGAGACCCCATGCAAGACTGGAGCCCACTTGTTCTAAGCACTCTCTGCACATAAGAAACATCCTCTTTGCTAGTATGTAGTCCAGAAGTCCAAAAGAATAGCACTGGGAAACTTGAAATTATAGAATTGAGGGTAGTCAATGAAAGCATGTTTGATGATCTCATTGTAGTATGTGGGCATGGGAGCCTGGTAGGGCAATATTAATGCTGGGCTCTGACCAGTTGACCTTTAGACATGTAGGCCAAACTTGTTTAAAACTGATGCCTAGAGTTAGGTTCCTACCTTCATAACTGGACATCTAAAAAGTGCTCTTATTTTTAAATGAACTGTGTCAAGCTCAGCAGTTTGAAAATCAGGACTTTTGGTTAATACTTAAGAGCTTAAGTCTAGGCATCTATTTTTAAAATATTGACACTATTAAAATATTGAATTTCTTTATTTATACGTCTTTCCCCCATCTCCGGACAGTTTCTGACTGGACAATTCAACAGTTATTTCATCAGGGGATATGAGTTGTGTTTGGAATTTTCTTTACCCAGTGAGTTGCAAGAATGAAAGTGAATAAAAGGATGAGGCTTGGGGTGAAACGAAGTCATTATGTTGGTTGGAGCTTTCGACATCTCCTGGTCCCTTCTTAGAGCTAATGTTTACACAAAGCGCTCTTTATTTCAAGACCCATCAAATTCTGCTTACTCAGACAGCTGGAGTAGATTAAGCATACAGCCAGGGGAAAGAATGTACTCCAACACTTATGCTACACATTCTTGTAGTGAACACACACAGTGGGACAGATATATGCAAATAGACATATGTTGTATAGTAATTCACAGACTTTCCAGCTACCAGTATATTGAAGATAATTTTCAATGGCTATATGTACATAGCAGAGCATTTTCTTCAAAAAATCATTTTTCAAAAAAATTATTTTGAAATATATTCAGAATAATTATCTCAAAATAACTTTTGTCAAAAATGCTATTTCGGGAGAATGGTCCAGGGACCAGCTCCTTGTCCCGAAATACAGTGCCCCCCCCCCCCCCAAAAGTGAAAGTCTACACCGGACTTCCTTTTTTTTGAAAAAAAGAAAGGCAATGGAAGAGATAGGCAGGCTTTTTCCAAAAAAAAAAGCCTTTGCCGCCTCCAGCAATAGCTTTTTTCAAAAAAGCTATCTCGAAAAAGGCTTTTATTCAAAACTAAACCAGGTTTAGACTTCATGAAAAAGCACTGCAGTATTTTGAGGTACTGGTGCGCTTTTTTGAAAAAGCTAAACCTGATATAGATGCAACCTTAATTTTACCCTTTAGCATATAATAAGCTACTTGATTTATTCTTTGCTATATGTTGACACTTGGAATGGGATTTTTAAAAGTATCTGTTCTTTAACTCTACTCCTGTGGCAAAACATTAACTCAAGTGAGAGGAGAGTTAAGCCAACATCGAGTGCTTTTAAAAATCCTAAACAAAATAGAAAAATCTACCTGTTATTCTATATGTTCAGTAGGAATTATGGCTGTGCTGGCACTTTTATTCTAAATCTCTATTTTCGGACACGTATAGCTTTCTCATTAACTATGTCTTGGATTGAAATTTCTTTGTTTTTAGTCTCAAAGTAGCAATGAGTATTTTTGGAAAGTTTATTGGATGTTCACTGAGGCATTCATAACATGAGTGGATGGCAGATGCGCCACCGGCCTGGGAAAAGACCTGGGGCTCGGCACACTGCAACTCAAGGCTCGAGCCCAGTAAGCTCCCCGTCGCCATCAGCGGACCTGAGGCTCAGGTGCTGGGACTTGGGGCTCGAGCCCTGTAAGCCAGTGCCAGCAACGCCCCGGTAGATGGGTCAGGTTTTGTGGCCTGCATTGTGCAGGAGGTCAGATTAGACGATCGTTCTGGTCCCTTCTGACCGAATTTATGACTATGAGCAAAAATGTGTTTGGCCAGGGAGGACATATATCAGATGATATTTTCATACATTCAGACAGCTCAAGAACAGTTTTATTTTTAAATTTCAAACTTAGCATATGAATATCTTTGAATGAAGATCATTGCTTTGGTAAGTGTTTGGGGAGAAATCTTGACTCTGATGTAAGTCATAGACATTTAAAATAATGTACTGACCATGCACATCCATGAAAGTAGCTTGTTAATTAATTAGGATTTAGAATGTACGTTATGATTTTGTTACATATACAACCTTTTGTTTCCAGTACTTCTGCTTTCTACTACTTGAATTGTTATACTTAGTTAAATAAACTGATTTTGATTTTGTTTTAAATGAATAATTAATGTAACTAATGCTTGGAGGAATTAAGAGTTGGTTTGTGCCTTTTGTTAACCTGTGGAGTAACAACGGGACCTGTGAGGCCTAAAGGGGAGGGCTTGTGTTGCCCTGGCCCACCGAGCATTGCCCGACAGTGTCCTGCTTCAGTTTCGCTGGACCCTCCCATTAGTCATAAATTTCCTGCTTTCAAAGAAACAGTACATGACAGCTTATCATTTCCACCTCAGATCACTGCTCCACTTAACACACACAGCACTTAGATTCATCTAAAATAAAATCAATATCTATTTATTTAACAAAGCATAAAAATTCAAGTAGCAGCAAGCAGATGCACTAGAAACAAAAGGTTGTATGTATATGTAACAAAATCATAATGCACATTCTAAACCCTCATTAATTAACAAAATATTCTCATGTTCCATGAAATATTGCTCATCTTACATCCCTGCAGCATTTTACAGGCTGTGATCCTCCTTTCAAAATAGAAATGTTCAGTCAGCATGCCTTCTAGAAGAAGGATCCAGTGTATATTTTTCTCCCCAGGGTATACCAGTCCCATGCTTTTTCTTCATAAAAAGGACACCCTCTGGTGTTTTTCATTTTGTAGAATTCCTTTTCATTGTAGACATTGCAATGTCTCTTTTAGCAGCTGCTTTGTATGCAAATACATATACAGTGCAAGGTATACAGTGTGCAATATCCAAATGACAGACAGGGAGATAATTATCTGTTATCTCCTGCCTGAAAGGACCATTATTATGGTATGTCACCTTTCTGCTGATCTGCCTTAACTCCAAGACATTAAGAACAGGAGAGAGTGGGCAAGGTTCTGTGGTCTGCAGTGTGCACAAGGTGAGACTGGATAATCGTTGTGCCGGTCCCCTTGATCTTAAAGTCAGAGTCTAACATAATTTTCCAGATAGATACATAACTCCTTAAGATATTATCCATACATTTATATTGATCTGTGGGTCATTGGCTCTTGGTAGATCCCTTACATGACATGACATCTTTCAGCAAACTATTATGCAAATATCCAACCCAGGTGAACCCTATAAAGTCCTGTGCTCCCCCTTGCTCTGTTCCAGTTGGTACCAAGGTATCTGGATCCCAACTCAGGCAGTGAAGACCAAGGGTCAGAGCAGGGGCAAACCCGTGGCATGTAATAGCAAAGACTTGCACCATCAGCTTCCAGGTCAGGGTCAACACCAAGGTCAGAGTCTGAGTCAAAAGGCAAAGTTCAGATCAAGTTGAGGCCAAAGCCAGGAACTGAGGAGGAAGGACTGTTCATGACAGGTACAGGGAATTAATGCTGTTGCCAGGACACTTCCTTGAATGCCCCTTAGTTTTATATAGGGCAGAGAGCCAGTCAGGAGCCATGAGGCAGCTGTCTTTGACCATGTGAGGTGGGACTTCCCATGGTCTGTCTCCACAATGGGCTGTAGGCAGTGGAGTACAAGCTGGTTACTGCTGCTTCAGGTGGGAGCATGGAGATGCCAGCAGCACAAGCACCTGCTGGCACTCAGGTTTGTTTGGATGGGCTACATGAAAGGCCACCATGATATCTGGGGCATGAAAATGGCACACAGGCTCTCAGGATAACCAATCCTCTCCACACGGTTAAAGAAGGAGCCTTTTCCAGTTTTTGAGTCCAGTATCTCGTGGCCCTCATACTTATCATGTCCTTGGATCCACAATGGAGGGGATGGTGGTTGAGTCTGCTGAGTGAATGTGTTGGCAATGTAGGGTTTTAACAAGGATACGTGAAACACTGAGTATATTTTGAGTGGTACTAGAAGCTTCCTGGTCACTGAGTTGATGACCTGCTGATGGGATATAGCTTGGGGTATCAGTGTTCCAGTTTACAACATGTCCAGTTGCACTTTTTGGCCACCAGTGAAAGCTGGACCATCCTGGCATTGGTGATCAGCACATCACTTACAGTTCTCCTTGGCTTTGTCCAGGTGGGCCATGAGTTCTTCTTGGACCTTGTAGCTCTGCTGCACCTAGTCAGCAGTTGTGTGATTGGTGGAGTTGACTGGTATGGTCAGGTGGGGACAGAAGCAGAAGCCACATGTTGTGTAAAACAGACTCTACCTGATGGAGACATGTTTTTTTTAAGTAATCCATGCTTGGTATATGAGACTGTCCCTCTTGTCTTAGTAAAAATTTGTGAAGTTGCTCACATAATGTTCCATTCACTCATTCGGATTGACCATCAGTTTGTGGGTGATAGGAGTGGATGTGCAAGTACAGACCTCTGAGCCAAGCACAGGGCTTTACACCAAAATTGTAATGCAAACTGCGAACCCCAATAAGTTGTGACTTGCTCTGTAAATCGATGGAGAGAGATGACATGAATCACCAAAAGCTGTTTCTTCTGCAGAGGGCAGGTGCAAAATAGGAACAAAGTGGGCCATTTTTGTCACAGTGAGAACCACCAATATACCTGCCGGACACATGGGCTACGTCTACACTACAGGGCTTAGTTAAGTCAACTTAATAAGGTCTACTTAAAGTCAACTTTACTAAGTCAATTTAGTAAGGCCCCATTTGTTTAAGTTGACTTTAATGGGAGCATTGCATTAAGTCTACTTAATAAAGTTGACTTCAAGGGCAGGAGTTATTAAGTCGACTTAAGCAAGTGCTTAAGTTGATTTTATGAACTCCAAATGTGGCCAGGGAGTTGCTTAAGTCGACTTAAGCCCCTAGTGTAGACATACCCATTGAGCTTGACTGTGATCTCCAGGGTAATGGTCACTTGGGGTCTTGGAAAGCTTTAAGATGCTCAGCTGTTTTGAGCACAGCATCTTGGTGCAGTCTCACATCTCACAGGAATCAGCATATAAGTGGATTGTTGTGTGAATTTGGGATACATCAGAAGGAGCAGTCAGCTAAACGGAGTGTCTTGGGATAACCTAGGCAGAGACAGATTAAGTGGTCTCAGGGCCCCAGGCTGCCCACCACTGCAACCCCATCCCTGGCCTGGGGCCCTACTATCACAGGGGTCCCCATGGTGGCCTGTGGGCAGGCTCTCATGGGGGGGAGCCCTAGGGCAAGAGAATCCTCCTGTTTTGGCCCCAGTCTGGCTGGTCTGCCCCTGAGGGCGGAGGTCAGCTGGCACGTGGTGCAACCATTGGTGCAGCCCTCCAGATTCATGGGCCTTGGAAGGCTGCACCATGCACCAGCCAGTCCCACCCCCAGAATGGAGCGAACGTGGAACAGCCTGCCCAAGGGTGGGGCAGGAGTGCCTAAAGCCTGGCCTGTGGCCTGAAGGTCCCGCCCTCCCTCACCTACTGGTGCTGGCAGGGCTGGGGCCCTCCCAGTGTGGCTGCCTCCCCAGCATGCCCGCCATTGTAGTGGCAGGTGGGCAGTGGAAGCTGGACTAATGAGAAGGCTTAGGGGCTGGAGCCCAGGGCCCTTGTTTAGGCCAGCACCAGGGGGCTTCAGCCCCTATAATCCCTGTGTAAATCCATCCCCGAACCTAAATGGCCTGCCAATGGTGAGTATAACAGAGATCTACTAAGTCTAATCGTGGAAGTCCTGGCAGAATATAGAAGCAGCCCTTGTCAAAGAGCAAGCTGTCCTGAACATGATCTTGCCCCGGGCTTGCTGTCTCAAATTCCTTGGGATGTAACTCCAACTCTAGCTGAGTGGATCATTGACATGAGGTCTTGGGAAATTGTGCCATCTAGGAAGTTCCAGGTCTTAAGAATGGGTGGGAACTCCATGGGCAGCATTTTGTGGTGGCAAGATGTTCCTGTCTTCAGGGCAACACATTGCCAGTCTTGTTGTGGATGCCTGAGTGGTACTTGTATGTGAAATTGAAGCATGTGAAGAACAGAGCCCAAAGCTGCCTCCGATTCAGTGCTTCAGCTCAGCAATGGTACTTAAGTTTTTATGATCTGTGTACAACTGTGGTGGGTCTCAAGCACCCTCCAGGTAGTGGCGCCACTTTTCGAAGGCCACTTTGGTGGCCAGAAACTCCTTATCTAAAATTTCATAATTCTGTGCAGCTGAAATGAGCTTTTGTGCATAATGGACACAAAGGTGGAAGCACTGATGGGGACCATGCCTTCGAGAGACTATATCCCTACCTGCTACATTGGAGGCATCAATCTCAATGGCAAACAGTCATGCTGGGCTGGGATTAACCAGGATTGGAGTCACTGGTCAATTTGAGCCAACATGGTATAATCGGTTCTTAACAAATCCTTGTTGGCTATTACTTATCATCATATGAACCTCTGGATGCTTACAAATGAATTGTTTAATAACGTGCTCCAGTGTCTTTCCAGATATCAAAGTCAGGCTGACTGGTCTGTAATTCCCCAGGTTCTTTCTGTTAGACTTTTTAAAGATAGGTCATGTTTTCCCTTTTCCAGTTCTCTGGGATGCCACTCGACCTCCATAAGTTCACAAAGATAATTGCTAATGGTTCTGATGTTGCTTCAGCTAGTTCCTTAAATACCCTAGGGAGAATTGTATTAGGCCCTGCAACCTTGAGTACATCTAATTTATCTGTTTAATCTTAACCTGTTCTTTCTTTATTTTGCCTTGCATTCATCCTCCCTTGTTAATATAACGGTCTTCAGTATCTTTTAGTGAAGACTGCCCTAAAATAGACCTTAAACACCTCAGCCTTCTTGATGTCATCCGTTATTAGCTCTTTTTCTACTAAGTAGGGGACCTACACTTCCCTTGATTTTTCTTGTTCTGCTAAGTATTTATAGAACTTCTTATTGCCTTATTTTGTTTGATAAGTGTAACTTATTTTGTGCCTTACCATTTCCAATGTTGTCTCTACATACTTGTGCTATTCTTTAGTATTCACTGTTAAAAAGTTGTCCATATTTCAATTTTTAAGATACTTTTTGATTTTCAGATAATTAAAGAGCACCGCATACGCTCACAGATCTGTAAGCAGAACTTACACACACTAGTAGAAAGTGTGTGCTCTTGAAAGGATGTTTTGCAGGGCAAAAAAATCTATCCAATTTCTAGCGAGAACATTTTTGCTCTGGCTTTCTTTTGTGATGTTTGAACTTGTTTCTTTTTATTCAAGGGCTGAATTATAGTCCAAAAAAAGAGCAGCAGCAACTCGGCAGCCAAATTACAGGAGGTTAATGGAAGGACTTGTTTAGATATGAAGTTATTCCAGAATAGCTATTCCTGAATAACTCTCTGTGTGGACACTCTTATTCTAAATGAAGTGTGCCTCGTTCCTGTTTCTCTTATTCCACTTTAAAAATAGATTAAGCCGGAGCTTGCCAAACTATGGCCCATGGGCCGTATCTGGCCCGGAGAGTACTGTCATTGGGCCCACAGGGAGCTGTGGCCGACTGGGGAGTTTTCAGTAGATCCCTGTGTGGATACAAAAATGTGGATCTGCATCTGCTCAGAGACAGTACCTGTCTGGTCTGTGATCCGCATGCCATGTTTTATCTATATCTGTAACTGCATCCGCAACCAAGATTAGGCTCACGGTCAGCATTTTAGCCTTTGATTGGCTTATTCCCCACATGAATCCTGCCCACTTCTTCCTTTTCTTGTTTGCAGTTCACATGTTGTGCTGTCAGTCAGATATCCTGGGCCACCAATGGAATCTGTGATTGACAGCATGGCATGGAAACCGCAAACAAGAAAAGAAAGAAGTGGGCAGGGAAGTCATGCAGAATGAGCCAATCAAAGACTTAGCTTTCTGACTGACTGACAGTGAGTGGTGACACTCCAAGCCCCAGCCTGCTGTGACTGAGACTCTGATTGGCTGTTAGGCCACAATCAGAGCTCAGCTAGGATTGACTGGAGTGCTTCTTTGTTCCCCTGTGTGCTGCTGACTTGGCCCATAGCAGCAACTGCAGCGATGGATTGCACCCTGGGCAGATAAAAATAGAATCCACACTCACGGATCTGCAGGGCTCTAGTTTTCAAATCTCCAGCCCTGAGCATGCTCAGATGTGTGGCGCAAGGCAGGAGCAGCCTGGCCAGGGACCAACTCAGGACACCCCTGTAGCTGCAGCCAAGTAAGGGGGAAGGGATCTGGGGAGTTAGTGGTAAAGGGTCCTGGCAGGCAGGCAAGTTGGGGAAGGGGTCTGGGAGGTCGTGGAGCCAGCAGGTCAGGAAAGGGGGCTAGGGAGCCAGTGGGCGGTGGGTCAGGGATCTTGCACTCTAGTAATTAAGTAAAAACACATCTGGCCTCAGGTGAAAAAGTTTGGAGACCCTTGGATTAAACTAAACAGGAACAAAGCACTCCTGTTATTCAGGATAGTTATTGTACTTTTAATTCAAATCTACCTTAATCCAAATTAACTTTCAAGTGTCAACATACTCTAGTAATTCAGAAAAAAACAAGATTTGAGGGTAAATGTGTCTGTAACAGAACCTAATGTGGGAGAAATTATTATTAAAAATATACTATATTATGCCCTCACCCTGTATGGCTACATAAACGTAAGTAACTGATTCTTTCATCCTTTTCTCTTGTAAATTATTAACCCATGCACAGGTAATTTTACTGATCAGAGGAAAATGCCACAGTGCAACTGGATTTTTTTTTCCAGGATTGTACATGAAAATACAAAAAAGAATATTTTTCAAATTACAAAGCACTTTATATATTGAAGTCTTACTGCTTTTATCTGCCCAATTGCAGTTTTTTCCTTTGTATTTAAAATATTCTCATGGGAGAAAGGGAGTTAGTTTTCCAGGTTCACAGAAGAACCCGAGGGAGCAATCATTCACCATCTCGGAATTTTAATGAGTTTTGTAAATTACTTCAAATCCAGTGCATTAAATTTAGGCCTGTCCTCTCTAATATTCTCTTTTGGAGATAATGCTCCCCCAGTCCAGTGGGAAAATATTAATCCTCTTGAATGTTAATAACACTAACATGATTAGGACAGGCACATTAAACTGAAAACCAATAGTGTTTAAGAACAAGGAAAATGCATCTACTTTCTTATTAATCAGGGTGTTTTTACTTTAATTATTTAGAATGCATTTACATGTTATCACTTTCTTAGCTGTGATTTCAGTGCAGCAACTCCTATAGGCAGACACAGTAATCCTGGACAGGTAGTAGCTGTGGGTAGATACCGTGTGCTTCCTCACAGCCAGTGCTCTTAGTACTGTAACAACTTTTGGGTGAGGTTGGCACAAAAATGCTGTGAGCTTGCTTTGCAGTTAACACTCCTGTACAGTGTCCTGCGGCTCCTCCTGATAGGAGAAACTACAGCAGAAGTAGCGAAGAAGTTCCCAATACACTCAGCATATCTGAAATGGCCAATGGAATATATTACATAAAGAGATGATGGACTAGTGTCTACTAACAGATGACAGTGGGTAAGCAGAAAAGTGCATGGTGCATTCTCACAAACAGTCATGTGGGTGCTGGAGTTTGGTTCTGATAAGTCACTGCTTTCCATGTCTAACATACAACTTCACTGTAACACTATAAAGTCAACTTTACTCTTGAATGGCCTTGTCAACAAGTGGAGTTGGGATGCCATATAAACCTTTAGTTTAGCAACTGATTTTCTGAAATTATTATTATTAAAAACAGTCCGTAACATTGAGTTACTTTAACAAAAGTCCATTCCATGTCTAATGAAGGTCTGAAGTCTAAACCCTGGATTTATGATCACATGAGATATAAGGTATTAAGCTAAATTGGACCTGATTAGGACCAGAATAGGGGACAATAAAGGAAAAGCCAGGATGCTGCCAGTAAACAATGTTGCTGATTCATTTTGTAGGAAACATCAGAGTCTGTCCTAAACTAATGCTCTCATATATTTTAAGGGGTACTGTGCTTCTGGATGTGACCTCTCTTCATCAATTTAGGCCCTGCCAGCCTCTTGTCAGTTAAACAAATGAGGTAACTTTTTAAAGAGAAGAGGCAATAGTCATTGGGTGCTGACCTGTAGAGACAGTCATTCCAACTTGAGTAATTATATTAACCTAGCATTTTTCATTGGCTATAGTATTCTAGCATTATTATAACATTGCATATAATATTCTAGCATTTTTATTGGATATACTGTTCTCTTTCCCTTCATCTCATAACCAGTCATGTGGTCCAGTTACGTTTTGTTGGACAATCAAATGAATTTCACTTTAAAGGTGACCATATTTAAGCAGTGGATTCCTTTTTATTCCTGTATAAAGGTGTTTATTGCTAAGAACCTAAATATAGCTTAAATTTATGATTTATAGCTTACTTTTTGGGGTTTTATGTTTTTACCAAAGAAGGAAAGAAAGAAAGGGACACTAAATAATTGACACTCAAAGACTAACAAATTTATGTATGTATGTATTTATTTATTTATTTATTAGCTTTTAAGTGCCACAGGACTCCTTGTTTGTTTTACTGAACTAGACTAACACTCCTGCTCCTTCGGTAATTAGCTATAGTTATCTATAACTTTACATTTAATTAAGGGTTTGGGCTTGGGTTTGGGCAAGTGGATAGAACCTGTGATTTATTTCATATTTCTGATATCCTAAGAAGTTAGTGGTAAATACTAGTGATAAATTGATTCTAGCATATATGAATGTTCCAGTATAATGCTATCTGTGTATATGCATTTGGGAGAAAATCTCCTTTACTTCTAAATGAAAATAATGCAGTAACAGGAATGGCAATAACAGTATTTGACAAGATACTGGAAAGCTTTATATATAGCTATAGAATAATAAAAGCAGTGATTATTTCCTTCTGTAAACAAATATTTATCCTTGTTATAGTCCATTGTAAGAGAAAGTTTGTTCTTTTGTTTTATTTTTGATGGAAAATAAAACCTAAAGTCATCATAAATAATTCTGGCTTAAGCATCAGTTCTTTTAGTCTCAAGAATCATAAAATGATCATCGTGGCTGCCTCATTGACACTATTTATATTATTTGAGCTTCATTTGCTACTGATTATGCCATTCTCTAAGCCCAGATTCTATGCAGTAGCATGGTTCAGAGGAGTAGCTGTGTGAGTCTAGTTCAGCAAAACAAACAAGGAGTCTGGTGGCACTTTTAAAGACTAACAAATGTATTTATTGCGTGAGCTTTTGTGGGAGAAAATCCCACTTTGTCAGATGCTTGAGAATGGGAAAAAAAGTACTGCTGACTATTGTCTGTTGTACAGCAGACCACTCAGAAGGATTCTTTGGGCATCCTTTGTACGTATGACCACCCATAGGAGCAGCTGGGTTCTTTGTTTTCTTGGGTTCAGCTCAGCAGTCTGTATGAAATCAGATTATTCCACTGAATCATCTTCCTTTGTGTATCTGACAGAAATGTAGGATTCAGCCAGATTCTTGTGCACCTTGTAGTTAACAAAATACAAGGGGCTGTTCTTTCTCTTAAGAGAGCAGCAAAAAGGCATGAGAAGAGGCAAAGGAACTGAGTCTGTGACAGTGAACAGGGCAGCTGTATGGCACAGGGAAGACTACTGATGCATATATATCTTTATTTCATCTTAGCAGCTCCCTCTTTGGTCTCCATGACATGTCCTGTCCGTGAAAGTGTACCTGGAATGGCAGAACCTTAACTGCTCTTTGGAATCACTCTCCTAAAACTGGCCAGCAGCACTGATCATAGTATATGCTGCACTAGATATATTAGGTTCTCTGTCACTGCAATTCATCTAAATAAATAGAAACATTAAATATCTCTAATTTAAGAAGATTCTGGTAATATATACTGTGCAATTCCATAGTCATTCATATCTATCCACACATGCACTTTCCTAAAAAATAGTCTAACCTCAGTACTCCATCAGGTGTTACCAAGTACAAACTAACCTTTGGGCACATTACCTCAGGGTACTTTATTAGAATTAATTAAATTTCACTACCCCACAGTAAGCATTTATTCTCCATTTTACAGATAGATTTTTGTGACCCAGGACAGTACAGTAATTAGTCTTGGATCACCAGGTGTATAGCAGGTAGCACAAGAAGCCAGTACATCTGAGTCGCAGCAACCCACAGCAGACCTTCCCTCTCTAAAATCCAAAACTCTGTTCCCAACAAGGGCCTTTCACATTTGTCTTGCCTGCTGGATTGCTCTTACAGACAGGTGAGTTTTTCCTCAGTTTTAGTGTTTCATTTTAGTCTAGAGTAAGCAGATGTGACTTCAGTGTTTTCACTGGTGACATAAAAGGAGGTAAAAGTTACACATTGAGTTAAAACAAGTACAAGTGGTAATGTCAGCGCATACCAGTCTGGAATCACCAAGAGTGCAAAACAACACAGTAGAGGTCAGAAGGGGGTAGGCAAAAGGATGTTAGTTAACACAGGAGAGGGAGGGTGCAGCTGGTTTACTCCTATCCTTCCCATCCCTTTGATATGTAAAGTCACTGGGGTAGGCTTGTCTTTTATGCCTGTATAGCACTCAATGCAATGGTATTTGTGCCCCTGTAATTAAACTAATAAATAATAATTGCTCATTATGAATATGCACTAGATGCCAAGTCCACATACATGACAGTAGCATTTACACTCTATGTGTAACTTACATCACCATTTAGGTTGCTACAGGATTTGATCTTCTGACTCTGAAATGTTTCCTGTTGCATTTTGGGGATGATCTCATTACCAATATACAGGAATCATAAGTATGTTAAGCAAGTTTTCCCAGTCTGCTAGGAGATAAATGCATCTTTATACAATATAGCCTGGGATACAAATATACCCAACTTGGGGGATAGTCTAGATCCAGATGCCAATATTGTGGCTGTCAGCCAGTCTCTCTCTCAAATCTTTGGAATATGCTGTCATTGATTTTTCTTCTTTTTCCTTCTTTCTCATGGCCTATTCTCTGTTGTCCTTGTCCACAGCTCCTGCTCTGCTGTTTGCAATACAGCTCTCTTGTTTGTTTTTCTGTCTCCAGTGTTTACAGAGAGCTAGTAATGGGAGGGAAGTAACTTCTTATTTATGGAGCATCTGAGGAATAAAGTCCCCCATAAAAAACAAACTTAAACATTCTCCAGGAAAAAGTGTCTTTTTGTAGGAGGGAGTGGGAGAAGGGTCACCAGATTATCCATATGTCAGCACCACATCTACCCAACACAAATAAAGTTGAGAAATATCTGGGAAGATGCTGCAAAGGTATCCTCTTATTTAAGTGTCTGCCAACTTTCAAAGCTGGGTGGAGACAGAGGCACAGCACAAACTACCCTCTTGGTGACTTGTTTTTCAGTAATTCAATAAAACTATAAATTGGAAAGCATTCTTGGAAGTAATTGTTCTGAAACCCGGTGGGGAGTAGAAAGGAAGAGTTTGAATCTGTTACACGTTATCTTAGGATATTGATTCCTCACCTCCACTCAGCAATATATAGACTTTCCTTTCCTTTAAGTGGAGATGAAATATCAATCATAGTGAAGCTGCTCACTGAAGTACTTGTTGTTTATGGTCTTCCGGTGATATTTTTTTTTTTTACACGTGTCATCACGTACACTCCTACATGGCCTTTTATCATCTCCTATCCTTGGTCAATTTCATAAGGTAAGTATGTAATTCTCATCATGTCACAGGCTGAGGAAGCAAAGGTAAAAGAATGAACATTTACATGTTCTTGTGCTATATTGTCACAGAGGGAAAAGAAAGGCTAGGCAAAGTTAGCACTGTTCCCCTCCACGTTCACTACACAAGAGCTGGAACCTCAGTGGCAAAATTTGACCAAAATAAAATAGCCATTTCCGAGAATTTTTCCCCAACATTTGTCATCACCAAATCTCTAGATTTACGGACTACAACATAAAAGAGTGGACAGGAATGGCCTTCGGAGAGACTCAGGCCCGGCACTGATACATGGTCCTCAGGGGTGGAGACAATAGGCTGATCGTTCATCAGTGATGGTGCCCCAGTGACCACTGTGATTATGTAAGTGACAGCGACAGCATGGAGGACTTGGCATTTCTTGCTTATTAGAGAGTGTGGTTGAATGAGAGCTCAGCGACTCTGGACCCATCTGTACCCAGCAAGAGTCACTTTAAGGAATGGAATGAAAGTGCTGGCTATGGGAAAGGTAACGAATCACTTATTAAAATAATCCAGTGATGCTGTAAAATTCATGTGGAAAATGCACAGTATTCTTGTCTTCAACTTCTGAAAAAATTTGTGCTGATAATCTAGTATCTAATATCTTTCTAACCTTCATGTTTGAATTATCATCCATGCGACTGTCACCAGCCTTACACTAGCATGTACTTTTAAAGATTGCACTGTGTTCCCCCTTGAGACCTTGCTTGTGGATAGCTTGAGTGGAACCATTCAAGGCGTATGCCTCTTTTCGTAGGTTAACAGGTTCCATTGAATTCTTGATTATTCTTTTCAGAATATTGTGATTTATCTTTAAAATAGCAGAGAAATTTATAATTTGGAACTGTTAGAAAATTAACATCAGGTATTAGATTTCTTTTTTTCCTAAGTGAAGGCAGAGCCAGTGTCAGGTGCTGGATTGATCACAGGGCAGGTATGCCAGAGGAAATGACAGGTGTTGGCTTTCCTACATAGCCCTACAGAGAGTTACATAACATTGATGTGGAGGAATGGCTTCTAGGGAAGAGAAGAAAATTCAGCTTTCATTTCTTCTGTCAGTGCCTCGTTAGAAAACTTCCTTTGACTTCAGATAATATGTATTATGGTGCTCAGCAGTTCTCATGTATTGGATGCTAGTGCAAGTATTCTAATTCCCTCCTTAGCACCTATGCAGAATTTGTCAACAGAGTTACCAATTTCTAGGTATTGTCCTGAGGCTGTGATTATGGGTTCTATTACACCCCAGATCAGTGGTCTCAAGCTCAAATCACCTCGAGGGCTACATGAGGACTAGTATGTTAGCCCAAGGGCCGCACCACTGAAATCTTTTCATACAATGCTATTGCCAATATCAGTAACAATAGTGTCGTTGCGGGCTGCAGGAAAGAATTTTAGGGGCCATATGTGGCCTGCAGGCCGTGTGTTTGAGACCCCTGCCCCAGATAAATCATGTGGAAATCTGAGTAGGATGTTAGGATCGTAATATTCTGCAAAAACTCCAGTTCCTGAAAATACCTTACATCCAGGATTCTCACTCCTGTGTCTTTGTTCTTGAGCATGAAATTGATTGAGTTTCTCTACATTGTAAGTGGGCTTTTTACCCTTGTGGGCAACTGTAGCTAAGTAGATGGAGCCTGAACTCCTGATCAATCATCACATTTCTCTGTCCAGCCTCCCATTGCCAAGGATTAATCTTGTCCTCCAAAAACTTGTTGATCAGTTCCTTCTGATCTGCCATTGGTAAAGAAGCTGCTTATAGGAACCTGGCCCTTGCTAGTCATCACTGATGTTCTTCACCCAATGATGACTCATCAGGGATCCTTTTCTTTATAATCCAGTCTTTCGGTTGAGTTCAGTATAGTTGTTGGATTTTTTAGGCACTGATCTTGCGCGCTTTAACACAATTCTGTAATGGTTCTGCATATTTCTGGTCAGTGCGTCAGCGCCTCTTTTTCTGGTGCTTCCACACCCACCCCAACACTCAGGCACTCAAGTGCAGACTACTTTTTCTGGCATTTTTGCATTTGTGTTTCTCTTGATTAGCAAGTTAGTACTGCTACAGCATTGTTCTCAGTACCCTGAAACCACAAGGTAGGTGCTATAACGCCAAGTTCACTGCATGCCTCAGCACCTTTCAGTTCAATTTTTGGTGCCTGCTGTGTCTGTTGGCCAGGAGCTGATACCCCGGGCCTTTTTCTTTTATGCAGGTGTAGAATCCAAGGAAAAGGAAAGACCATTCATCAGCTTCAAACCTAGTTCTGTGAGACAGTGTGAAAGAATGTTGATTGTTTATCATGCATCTGTTAAGATATATAAAGATACATGGTACATTTGCAGGTGTCACCCAAGTGCAGAAGAAAGGTGGGAAGTCTTTCCAAAATTCCTTGATGCAGCTCGGGATGCAGCTCATTCCATTATATCTACCACAAAGCCAGCAAGAAGTACTTCAGAGTCTAAGGACTTGTCTACACTGGAGGCAGGGTTATAATTCAATTTTAGGCTAGCGAATTACAGAATCGGCAAGAGACTGATCACACTCTGCATATGGCTCTGGGCACTATGGTCCCCACTAGTCATCATTACTTCTGCCTGAAACGTATTGCACTGTGGGTAGCTATCCCACCATGCAGCTAGGCAGAGGCACTTCTAGGGAAGCAGTCGTCCTTCCATGACCCAATGAGCTCACTCCTCCTCCTCCCTTCCCCTCTCAAAAAAAAAAAAGAGAGAGAGAGAGAAAGCAAAAAGCCTCCATGCTGTCTTTCTCTGCTGCAGGCACAGGGATGCATTTAAACCTTCCTGAGGCTGCAGATAGGGGAGGAGCTGTGTGCTACTCTTCTGCCAGGATTTAGCACAGTGGAAAATCAAGAACAGCAAGAAAAGAACAAAATTGTGTAGTAGATCTCAGGGCCAGTGAGGTTGAATTTCACTATTCTTTGGCTACTTGAACCTAAATCTGAATTGCAGATTTCAGCCTCAGTGCTGCACCACTTTCAGAGGTGGTGTTATCAGGTCAAATCACACCATCATTTAATTTGAATTTTCTGCTCTGACAGTGGAGACACAGGCTGCAGATGGTCAAGGTAAACACCATTATGTGGACCTTCTCTATCAGTGTAGGCCATGGCTGAGCTTTCAGAGCTAAATTCTGGGATAGCCAAGATACCTGGACTCAGTGCAACTGCACCCACATCAGCTCAGATCTGCTGTTCTCCCGATAAGCCCAGCAAGACAGTTTCAGTGTCAAAGTATGTAACACCAGCAGGTCCTCAGGACTTCACCAGACACTGACTCAACATATCTGGGCCTTCTGCACTTGGAGTTGGTGGTAATGGGCTCTGGTTTAGTCAAGCCTCCATTTATGTGACCAAGATAGGAGTCACCAAGGGTTGGCAAGCAGCTACCCAGCACACCTCTGCCAAAGCCCCCAATTCTAGATCCTCTGCATTGGGCCTCTGGGTTTCTCCTTCCTGTATTTAGGTGCCTAAACTAGAAAGGGGGGTTGCAGTTCTGGGTATCGGTATATGTTTAATCATCTGACCCAATCCCATCTGATTCCCTGCTAGGTAGCACACATCAGAGTTGAATCATGCATCTGGTCTGGCATCAGTCGGGAAAGGAACTTGTGGCACATTGGGATCTCTTTTTACACCAACACTGACTCTTGCACTTTACAATATGTGATGCCAGTGCAGGAAGCTCTTACCTAATGCCAGTGCCTCTTTTGCCAACAGCTCCAACACAACTTTCCAGAACCTCGCATTGGTTAGACAATTCTAGTTGTATCCTCTAGGTTGAGGATAAAGTATGGTGAGGGCTGCTATTTGGACTCAGATAAAAAGGAGGATCCTTCTCATGCAAATTGTTCTGTTGTCCTGTGCGGAACATCAGGGAAGTGAGTGCACAGAGGAATAAAGAGTAAAACTGCTTCAGGAGGATGTGTGACCTCAGTCATGAGGTATGGGGAAGTCATGACCTCAGTCCATATGTATCTGAGTGAGGAACTCCATCCTTCATCCAGGAGAATTGCCATGCTTTTAGAATCCTTTTTGACAGGAAATATAGTAGATGCTTCACACGGCTGCCCCAGTCTCAAATGCTTTTGAGAAAATATTTCCTTCACAGGAACACTGATATGTGTGTTGCCTCCTTCTCACCTTCCTCATTGGAGCTTGGCAGTGGAGGCTGCAGTGACCGGATGAAAGACCAACCACACTGCAGCAATGGGATACATTTGAATGAAACATTTACCAGTCCATGGCACCAAAGAAGAGGAGAGAGTGAAGAAGTGGGATGAAGTCCTGCACCCTAGCCCGTTTTCCTGGTCAAGAGAAAAAGTCAGTAGCTTAAGACATTGGTTTAAAAGACTATAGGTCTGGCTTAGCATCAAGTTGGGCAGTTTTTTAAATGTCTGAGAGTCACCAGAACCTCTGCCTCCAGAGGGCTGCTGAATTGAAGACATCCAAGTTCCACCAGGAAGGCCAAACAAATCAAAAGGATCTGCCTAGCACTAGAGAGAAGTTGTCTTCTGTAAATAGATTCCACTTGTATGTTGGTAAGGAGAGACAGACCACATTGCATTCTCTCAGACCCTTAATTCATCCTTCGAGTCCCTCCTTCAAGGGAAGTAAAAGAAGATTCTGCTATCTAAGTCAGCATTCGTGTTGCTAATTGGCACCAAAAACACTCGGCATCCCTTTGCACAAGACACAAATTCTCAACAAAATCAGAACCCTGAAAAAAACATCTGTAGCACCTGTTTAGTAAGCACTAATATCAGTGGTCTTTTGAAAGTTTCCAGACCATTTAGCTAACCTCTTTTTAGCTGTATCCTGCCAGGGTGTCCTTGTTAAAGACAAACAGAAAACATTTTACTCTCAGTGGCCCCTGCTCACCAAAGATTTGTAAGTTCTAATGATTACTCAGTGGAGTTGCAATATAAATTTTTCAGAGAACCATCCAGACTGCACTGCACTTCCCTCTCTCCTAAGAATGCCTTCTGGTTCCTCATTATCAGGAAGAAATGCTGCAGGAAATCCAATTCCTAGTGGCAAAAAAAAAAAAAGGTCTGGAAAAATATGGAAGAGAAATTATTTAAATTAAAAACAGGAGTGGTCTTGCTCATATTAGACCTTTGGGAACTGAATTGCTGTCTGATCAAATAAAAGTTCAGGAGGGTCACCCTCACAGTCACTGTGTTTCTTATAGAGGTGGGCAATTGCCATTGTGTTTTGGATCTTATAGATTACTTACATCTAAATAAAGCTATATCTCATACAAAGTGAAAGTGTCTCAAATTTGTCATTTGGGAGCTGAGCTACCAATTTTGTGTCTTTTCTTTTGCACAAATGTTACCATGAAATTCTTGGCAGCAATTGTAGCCTATGTGGGTAGGCTAGGAATGCATATGGGCCTCTATCTGGATGACTAGCTATTCAAAGATATAATTTAAACAGTATTATGTGATCATTATAGGTCACCACAGTGTGCTGGGATCACTAGTACTCATGATAAGCCAGAGGTGGGCAAACTACAGCCCATGGGCCAGATGTGGTCTGCAGGAGGCTTTCATCCAGCCCTCCAGCTAGGCCTGGCCAAATTGCAGTGGCTGTTCCCCCTTCCCAGTCACACCTCTCTCCCACCATTTGGGCCCAACGGCTGTGCCCTGGTTGGATGCGGCAACCACTCCCCCTAGGACCGAGCAGTGCCCTGGCCAGAACATAGTAACCAGTCTCCCATCCTCTCCAGCCTCACCCCCTGTGTTAAGCTATTCAGTGTCCCAGCTTTTCCATAATAGATAACTGTACATAGGAATCCTCCAAGACAGTGCTCTGCTCAAAGCCTTCCTGTCCAAATACAGGACATAAGACATCACCAGTTGGGCTAAAAAGGATAAACAAGAACCAGCAGGTGACATCTTGGACCATGCTATGTATGTTGGGTTTCATGAAGTTCGTATGACATGTCACCATATTAGGCAACTTCAGTGGCCCCTATGATCCTAACAGAAGCCCAGAAGTACTCTTGCATATCATCTGGCTAGTGAATGACCTTTGAACCTTTCTGACATTGTGATAATTTAGGTGAATAATTAGGGCTTCCAGACATTTAAATTGTAGTTTGTCTGCAATGAGATGGAGAGCCCACATGGAGAAACCAAAACAACTGAGTTCCCAGAGCAGCATTTGCACATAAATATCCTGAAGATAATGGAAGTCCTGGACTTTGAGACATGATATATGCAAATAAAGTCATCACTTGAAGGAACAGTCAGATCCACCATAGCCTATATAGGTAAGCATGGAGTTACTGGTTTGCACCTACTGTGATAGGAGCCCCTCCAGGTGTAAACTGTGACCCACAATCTGTTCCCTGCTCTTCATATGCCTGGCATGGAAGGAAAACAAAAAAGCAGACAGACTGTCAGTTTGCAGTAGATCCTTATGAATGGGACCCTGCAAATGTAAAGGTATTGGATGTTTCTCAAGTGGGGAGCACTAGAGAAAGATCTCTTCACAACTCACCTGAAGTGCCAGTCTTTTACTCCTGGTTTCTTTGGTTAAAGTATAATTTGAGGGGCCCTGGAACTTTCCTAATCTCTGGACCCCCTTACTGTGTTGTCCAGGCCCCCTTCATGCATGTGTGGGCCCAAATTTTCTAGATTCTGGAATCTGGACCCCAGAACTGTGGCCCATCAGATTTGTGGACAGTTCTGGAGCATTCCAGCTTATTGTAACCCCTGCCTGGTTGTATAAAAGATTCCAGGGGATTAAAAGCAGGCAAATATAGTGCTAATCTGTAAAAATGGGAATAAGGACAAACCAGGAGATTACAGACCAGTCAGCCCAACTTCAGTACCTGGAAAGATAATGGAGCAAATAAGCAAGCAAGCAATTTGCAAACACCTAGAAAATAATAAGATGATAAGGATCAGTGAATATGGATTTGTCAGGAAGGGAAAAAATCATGCCAAACTTACCTAATAGCTTTCTTTGACTGGGTAACAAACCTCGTAGATGGGGAAAAGCAGAAAATGTGGTACATTCTGACTTTCTTTAGTAAGTCTTTTGATGCTATTTGGCATGACCCCTCCATCATGCACAAACTAGGGAAATGGAACGTAGATGATGTTACTATGAGATGGGTGCATAACTACTTGGAAAACCATTCCCAGAGAGTAACTCCCAATGGTTACAGTCTTGCTGGAATTGCCAACTCTGGAATGTGGCTTCTGTACACATTTGCACTAGTCCCACTGGTAGCCAAGTCCTGACAAATCTCAGGGAAGAGAGAGGTTCAATTACCTAACAAGCCTATACTGGCCCATCCAGTACTGTCCAAAGCCTGTCCTGTCAAGCTAAGAATCAGGGCTGAGATCATCAACTTCAGAACCAGAAAATCTTGTACCACTCTATCTTGGAAGCTCTTTCCCTGACATCTTGACTCCTCACACACTAAAGATGCATGTCTGCCATGTGATGAAATCAGGCTCAAGTTGGACCCTTTATTTGAGCCACTCAGAAACTGATGGAATACTTCATTCATATGTCTGCATCCATTTCAAAAATTAACTCAGTCCAGGAACAATTGACAGCTATTTTGGTCTATCATAGCCTAAGGTAGATCACTGTCTCTATAGCCCCTTGTTAGCAGGTTCATGTGGGGCTTCACACTTTTAAGCCCATCTACCATTATAAAACTTTCTCTGTTGAATATCAGTGTGGTTCTGAAATAGCAGAGTAAAGCTCCTTTTAAACTCACTTCCTATGGGCTGAGAGTCTTAAATGGAAAGTAATTTTCCTGACGGCAGTGACATCATCTCACAAAGTAAGAGAACTTCAGGCACTGATGAGCAATTTGCCTTGTATCAGATTTTACAAAGGATGAGGTGGTGCTAGGGCCTCGCCTGATGTCCTTCTCCAAGATGATGTTGGAGTTCTCCCTTAATGAGGCTATTGTTTTACAAACATTTTTCTACTCTTCGGCTTCACAAAGATGGGCCTCTTTCACCATATACATGAGGATAAAAAGTCCTTGGCATTCTGTTTGGCACAGACTTTGCCCATAGACAGTTCACTCAACTTCACCAGTTACTTGGACACTGTCTGAGAAGATACCTAATTCCATTTCACATTGTTAAACCTGCCCTGAAACTAGAAGACCCTTTCAGTGTTCACTCAGTTCAAGGCGAGGTTGTGCTACCCCATTTTTTTTTTCAGCAAGTGGGCTTCCACTGCATATTTTTACTTAATTGTGTGCCACAGAGGTCCCCGGGCCACTGAAGAGACAGTATCTGCTACTCAACTTCCTGGATTGCTTGGGTTCCCCAGGGAGATGACTGATAAACCTGGGAAGCTGAGTAGCACAAGCCACCTCCTCAGCCACCTCGGACCCTGCATAGCACATAATAAATAAGCTTGACTCAATAGAGGAGCAGTGAGCATGAGGGGCAGGGGCTTTTGAGGAAGGGTGTGTGAGGGAGAGGATATATATCTATTCTTGCATACCCCCAGAACCTTTTAAATTACCTGGCCCCTGGGCAGTTGCCCACCTTGCTTGCCACTGTTGGCAGCCCTACCTTGAACTGTTTTATTCTTCCTGGGAGCTTCACCCCATACTCAGCTGAAGCACCTGACTGAACTGTCCAGAGGGTAGCATTGATACTCTGTAAGTAGCGGTGCAAGAAAAACAGTAGGGATCCTGGCTTATGCATTCTTCTGATAGCAGTGCTTTCAAAAAATACTTAGTTAGTAAAATTCACCTGTTCTTACTCTTCAGCCAGGTCTACTACTGGCAGTGGATTTTGGCGGCAGTTGAAGGGAGATATGCACACTACACAGAGTAATGTGCATATCTTTTCCCTTTAGCTTCCTAACGCATACTTACCACAGCATCCCCACTGTGCTGAGTTGACAAGTATGCCCTCTCTTCAACTCAGCGCTACTTTTCTTGCCAGGTAGGTCTTAATATATAGACTTCCGTCTACTTCCAGGTTTGATTGAGCGTGTCTTTACGGACACTGAGTCAAACTCATGCAATTGGTTTGATAGTGTTGGCAGCACTACTGCCAGTGCAGGGCTGGTCTAAAGTTCCAAATCCATGAATGAGAATTTTGCAAGGGTGTTTTAAGAGAAGCAGAATTACATAGGTCATTTTCACTTTTGGTCTTTTTAAATTTCTGTTGCCTTCCTTCTCTCCAACCTGCATGTACATTAATGCTTTTGATTACAGTCACCATAAAGATCTTCTTCTAGCATGAAGGCCAAGTGAAGCCATGCCACCACAGTCAGTATCAACTAAGAATCTTGTGAAGGCCAATAACAGGGTTCCACAAAGGACTAGATAAGTACATGGAGGATGGTTCCATCAGTGGGAACTGGAAAGGATGAGCAGGGATCCAAAACCATGCTCTGAGGTAGCCCTAGTCTTTCTAGCTAGAAGCTGGGAATGGGTGATGGGGTTGGATCACTTGATGAATACCTGTCCTGTTCATTCCCACTGAAGCACCAGGCACTGACACTGTCAGAAGACAGGATACTGGACAAGATGGAGTATTGGTCTGACCCAGTATGGCCATTCTTAGGTGATGCTAGTCTATGAATTTTCCAATAATAGGTACTTGACTGCAGTGTCTTTGGAGATTGAGTTGATAGAGTTAGACTAACCCGAGCAACATGAGACTCAAAATAGATCCAGAAGTCAAGTTTTTCACCTTGTAATTCAGCCCTTCTTCTAGGTGATTGTGCTGACTTGTCCATCCCTGCCTGAGTACTGGATGTATGATGGGATTGCCCAGTTTAGCAACTGACTGATCTTTGACTACTGATAATAGATATGCCAGTGGCCTGTGATGGTACATTAGGTGGGGTGGGTTCCAGGTTATTACAGAGAATTCTTCTTTGGATGTCTGGCTAGTGAGTCTTGTCCCTGTGTTCAGAGTATTACTGATAGCCATATTTATGGTCAGGAAGGAGTTTTCCCCCAGGGCAGATTGGCAAAGCCTCTGGGGGGTTTCACCTTCCTCTGTAGTGTGGGGCACAACTCGATGGCTGGTGTTTTCTCTGAATCTTGAAGTCCATAAACCATGATTTGAGGACGTCAATAACTCAGCCTTAGACTAGGGGTCTATTCCAGGAGGGGGTGGGCGAGATTCTGTGGTCTGCATTATGCAGGAGGTCAGACTTGAAGATCCTTGACTTCAGCAAAGCTTTTGATACGGTTTCCCACAGTATTCTTGTCAGCAAGTTAAGGAAGTGTGGTTTCAATGAATGGACCATAAAGCGGATAGAAAGCTGGCTAGATCATCGGGCTTAGCGGGAAGGATCAGTGGTTATATGTCTAGTTGTGTGCCCCAGGGGTCGGTCCTGAAGCCAGTTTTGTTCAACATCTTCATTAATGATCTGAATGATGGGATAGATTGTTTGCTCAGTAAGTTTGCATATAACACCAAGCTGGGGGAATGGTAGGTACTCTGGAGGGTAGTGATAGGCTTCAGGGAGACCTAGACATATTGGAGCTTTGGACCAAACAAAATCTCATGAGGTTCAACAAGGACAAATATAAAGTTCTGCACTTAGGATGGAAAAATCCCATTCACTGCTACAGGCTGGGAACTGACCAGCTAAGTAGCAGCACTGTAGAAAAGGACCTGGAAATTATGGTGGATGGCAAGTTGGTTATGAGTTAACAATGTGCTCTTGTTGCCAAAAAGGTCAATGGCATATTGGGTTGCATCAGCAGGAAAGTTGCCAGTAGATCGAGGGAAGTGATTATTCCCCTCTGTTCAGTGCTGGTGAAGCCACCTCTGGAATATTGTGTCCTGTTTTGGGCTCCCCACTACAGAAAGAATGTGAACAAATTAGAAAGAGTCCAGCAGAGGGCAACAAAAATGATTAGGGGGCTGGGGCACATGACTTCCAAGGAGAGACAGAAGGAACTAGGCTTATTTAGTCTGCAGAAGAGAAGATGGAGCGGGGTTGGTAAGCACCTTCAATTACTTGAACGGGTGCTCCAAAAGACAGCGCTAGGCTATTTTCAGTGGTTAGAGGACAGAACAAGGAGCAGTGGTTTCAAGTTGCAGCTGGGGCAGTTGAGGTTGGACATTAGGAAAAACTTTCTTACTAGAAGAGTAGTGAAGCACTGGAATGGGTTGCCTAAGGAGGTGGTGGAGTCTCCACCTTTGGAAACTTTTAAGACCCAGTAAGATAAAACCCTGGCTGGGGTGATTAGGTGGAAGTAGTCCTGCTTTTAGCGGGCGGTTGTACTAGATGATCTCACAAGGTTGTTTCCAGCCCTAATATTCTATGATTCTGTGATCATATTGGTCCCTTGTGACCATAACGTCAATGAGTCTCCTGGCCTTTCCATAGCAGTGCTGCCAGGTGGGCATCCGCCTACTGGGGCCAAGCTAATCACATATCCAACAATGGATTTCTATGCCATGCTGAGTTATTTCTAAATGCTCCCTCTCCTACCTTACTTTTTTGAGAGCAGTTGCAGTGCCCAGAGCATCCCCCTTCATCTCCTCTACCCCACTTCCCCAGCTTATGTTATTTTTGAAAGTCATGATCAGATTGCTTTTGTGTTTGTGATTCTTGGCATAAGCACCTCTCAAAAAGCTTATTACATAGCCATAAAACCTTTCAAAAGTGTTGTAGTTCTACTTGTTTTTAAATAGTATTAGAAACAGGAAATTCAGTGTTAGAAACCCTAAGTTTTAAAAGTGTAGACATGCATAGTTACAGCCATCCCAATAACACTAGCTTTGCTTTCACAGCAATGCCCTGAATAACATCAGAAATGCTGAAAGAACATTATCCACCCTTAATAAATAAGTTAGTCCTATCTATGAAACAAAATGAGAGTATCTTACACTTAAATCATATAATGGTTGCATTGACTCCTGCCTTCTTTATGATCATATTCAAGTCACAGATAAGAACATATTTTATCAATTCCTGACTAGATCAATAGCACACTGAAGTTTCCAATCATTTCCCACTCTTCCTTAGGATGCCATGGCCTCCACTTGCACAAGTATCATTAGATACAGATTTAGTTGTATAGAAACCTGCTAAACACATCACGAAATAACAGCATTTACTTCAACAGCACAGTTTGGAGACTGTGCAATGAATAAGGCAGGGGCTAAGAATGCCTGATTCCTTCTAACCGAATTCTGGTTGCAGTTACAATAGTGTGAGTGCAGAATAATTGAACTGGAAACTTACAGCATATATCTGAGGAAGTTTAGTCCTCATTATGCAGTCTGGACAGGGCATAGTGAATAAGACAGGAGGCGCAGTCTGAACAAAGTAATTTCCATAGAGAAACTAAAATTTTGACTGACAGTGGCTGTCCTGTGTGCTGCATTCCTGTTACCTCCTGTTTTAAGAAGTTATTTAAAAATAAATGTTGCCCTTCTTTTCCAGTCGTCTGTTGGGAAAGGTTTTCAGCAAAAGTAATTGCATGGGATTGTTGCTTTTTTTTTTTCCTGCCCCCTTGCAAACTTGTAATATAAAGTCTCTCAAAGGTTAGGGTTGTGTTGTAACTGTAACTTTGGCTTTGTCTGATATTTGGTTACTTAGCAATGCATCTTTAATATTCTCAGTTGGGGGGGTTAATTATATATGTGTATATATATAAAACAGAGGCACATTTTTGCTATACAGATTCAACAAATAAAATCATTTCTGGGCTGAAAGAGTGCACTGTGACATATTTCAGCAAAATGCAGATTACAGTGGCCAAGTTATAAATCTTTTAAGCAAAGGGTTTAAAAATGGCTTTGCAGCTCTATTTCTGTGCTTGATTCCCTTTGTGCCATCACAACCCATGCCAGCAAGAGCCAAGAACACAGTGGAAGGCTGTGTGCTTCATCTTGCAAGGCTGAGATTACAGAAATTACAGAGCCCCAGCACCCTTAATAATGACTGGGATCAGTGCAAGATTTTTTATGTTCTGTTCACACAGACTTTTAGCTCCTTGCCCTGTGCCCCCTAGTGGCAGCTATAAACATTCACAATGATTACAACAGATGCAGTTCTTCCCTTAGGCTAGCAGAGGACGGGTTAACTGGCTCTCATTTTGACTTAAGGACTTGTCGACATGGGGAAATTGACTGGAATAGCTGTTGTAGAATAAGCTATTCCACAACAGCTTCTTGTGTGGACACTATTCCAGAGCAAAAGTCCCTTACTTCAGAAGAAACACTGCACTCACAAGTCACAGTATTTGTTCAGGAATAATGTATCCTCCCAAGGGGACAGAGGGAGACAGTCCTGAGTAGCTACTGTAAAATCTCTTCTGATCTATTTACCTGTACACTAGATGGGAGGATCACAAGTGCTGGTTCTCTAGGGCAGCAGTTCTCAGCCACATTGTTGGGACACCTCACTGTGTCAACACACGGCAGTGAGTGTGTTGCAGAGAGCTGGGGGGGGGGCCAAGGAGCTGGATTTAGCTGAGGGGCAGGAGGTGGGCTAGTGTGGCCTGTAGGGTCACACATGCCACCGAGCATGTCACGACCCACAAAAGGTTGAGAACTACAGCTCGAGGATAAAAAGTGCAAAGTGGGGCGTGGGGAGCTGAGCCCCCTTAAGACTCTAACAAGCCCGTGGAGAAGTAATCAGAGAAAAATCTTGATGCTAGTAGTTCCTAGAATGTTACACTGCTGCTGGTTTCTTATTTAAAGCTGATGCTCAAGCCCAGAGATTCCCAAATTGTGAGATCTGAGAGGCAGGCACTACATTTGTCATTTGCTTATGATGCCAAGTACAAAGGGGTCCTTGGGTGTCACCAGAGTACAAATAATAATAATAATGGTCTAAAATGTAAATGATTGATTTATGGATTTTGTCTTCCAGCTCCACAGTGAATTAGAAAAGGGTGAGAGGGACAGCGCAGAGCTGCAGGAGTTTGCCAATGCCATCCTACAGCAGATAGCGGATCACTGCCCTGACATCCTGGAGCAAGTCGTCAACGCGCTTGAGGAGTCGTCATGACCTCAGCTGCTACTCCAAATGGAGCAGCACACCCAATGGCCAAGCCCAGTCAGTCCAAGAAGTCATGAGAATGGAGAGAAGTGTGAAAGAAGGACAAGGGAACATGAAATGTTGGTGCACCTTTGACAAAGAAAGAAAAATCTATAAATTACATGCTTGGTTCTTCCAGTCTCTGATTACTGAATCATGTCTGCATTCATCCTCTCACTGCCTTTCTACTTTGGTATCTGCCTCCCTGTTAACTTTATCTTGTTGGTATTGAGGCTTTTGGATATGTCTAAGCAATGACATGCTGAATCCATTGAACACAGAAGAGGGAGTTTGGACACAAGTGGCTATAGGATTTTTCTTGAGATTGTGGATGGGGAAGCACTTGCCTTTTATGTTATTGTTGCTTTTTTTTTTTCCCCCCTTCCCCCTTGCAAACTTAAAGCCTGAATTTCTTAGTACTAAAACTGAGAACACTCTGGTAAAGGCGCAGAGCTGGCCAGCCTCAGCTAGCTATCTCTGGATTTGCTGTCTGTCTCTAAATTAGTGATTTTTTATGAAAAAGGGAAAGTTTCTTTATTCGCAGTGGCCACTTCCATGAAGTAAATGTGGGACAAAATAGGCATTTGAGTGATTTGTTGTTCTGTTTTATTGAGCCTCACTTTTGTTGTTCATTGGCTTTAAAGCCCTGATAATGGCTTTTTTCAGAGGAATGTTTTCTTAGTTGGCTTTCTTGGTCTTTCCTAGTTATTTTGCATCACATGTACCTCATCTGTATCTTGTGAATTCTTATTTACACAGGTTCATTCCCTCAAACACTCTAGCCAACAGGGCAGCTCCCAGACTTGACTTTTCTCCCTTACTGTTGATAATTTGTCAGGCAGTGTCTTTGTGAATACTAACAGAACTTGGTATGTAGATGAGGCCTTGCTAATGGACCCATCCAGCCCTTATCCTCACTAAAGCTCCTGTTGATAAATGATGCAATCCCAAATAGCTGATCAGTTTGTCGTCCTGTTAGCAAATGAGAATTCACAGTATGGCTAGGACTCTGAATGTTCTCTCATGCACTTTGCACTAATGCTGAAGACATGGTTTTGTTGCAGGTTTTCAGTGAGCTGTGAATACTCACAGGACAGAGCTCTCTGACACCACTCTACGTGCCCCCTGAAGGAATTATCCCCTTTTGGACTTACAGCTTTCTAATATTGCTGGGTCAGAAAACAGAGTTTTGTTTGGATTTGGAACCAATACCATGGAGAGGTTGCTGGCTCTTCAGCTGCTTTTCCACCAGATTTGGATCAACAGTGAATGTCCTGACTCCTGGTGCCTCAGCTCTAGCTCTGACTGATCTTTCAGAGTCTAGAAATATCTGACATTAAATGTCCACAATTCAGGCTTTTAGCTCAACCTCAGTAGACCCCTGTCACCATTTGAAACCTGCATTACAGTTTGCTCTCCACATCATTCAGTTCTGAACCCACGTCACAGAGCCTCTTCACTGTTCAAAATGCTGCAGTACCTGTCAACTGAACCCATTTCCTTCCCTTGTCTGTAGAGCAGTTTCCTCCATCCTTTTTTTCCATTGTAAGGGTGTCGAGCCTGGCTCGATATGAAGACGAATGGCAAAGCCTTGAGAGTCAGCACTTACCCTGTGCTTGTCTAGAAATAGTGTTGACAGTCAAGGCAAGAAACAGTTTTTCACTGGCATTCCCATAAAATATAATTAACAGCTTTAAAGTAAACCATGTCTAAGATCCTTCTACTTTTCTTATTATGAAAGGATATAGTAGGTCATCCACTGCCCGCAGCAAACCACTTCAGGAAATTCGGTCTTCTGCTCTCCGTCTAAGATGTGGAAGGGCACATCTCAGAGGGAACTGGATCTGTAACCTGGGTGTTAACTGGCAACATATGTCCCCTCCTGAGGTTCCTGAGATGTTCATTTCTGTTTGTTTGGAGCCTGTTGCTTTGCAAATCAGGAAATACAGCTTTAGTTCTCATTTGCAGAAATAGACTGTGTCTGATGCTTTTTGTCATAGAACAGGAAAGGAGTGAGAACCCGACTGTTTGCAAGGGTGAAACAGCATGTACCGGAAGGTATATAGACGGTGACTGTACATACCACTGAGCCATGCCTCATGCCAGAGCCGCTCCTTTGGCCTTATTATTTGAGTCAGCACGTTTTGATAGAAGCTGTTGTTTTGAAATCTTTCCTTTTCCTTTTTGTTCATCTCCCCTAATTACTCACTCTAGGAATTTAATGCTGCCTGTAAAACCATCACAGCCATCAGCGTAGCATCTTCCCACCACCACCACCACTTCCTGACTGTCCCATTAGCTTATATGGTAAAATCTCCAGCTGTCCTGGTTCCATGTAGTAAAACAATCCTCTTTCTGTGAGAGCTTGTGGAATTTTCCTTATCGGTGGTTCAAACGACTCCCACTCGTAAACCTCTTACTGAGATGCTCCTTGATAGTGTTTCTGCTGTAGGGGAGGGGAGCAAATAGTGGTCATTTGTGGCTCTTACTTCAATTCCTTTTGTTTATTGCACTGCCTGTAAATCACAAGAAAGCCCCAATTTTCAATGCTGGGACTTAGAGGGTTTTTAACTCAACTGCCAACATGTGCCTGCACTTCTATAGATATGGAACTGCCTCAACAAAGGCACGTCAGTCTCATGACAGTGGGTGCAAGGTCTGGGCACTGAAAGCCCTGTAAATCCTGTGCACTGCTCCCAGCAAGTTCTTTGGTGAGGTGTGTCAAGCAGGAATAATTCTCACATTGGCCATTTGGTTTTTATCTTTAAGCAACACACCTGCTGTTCTTTTCCATCTGGGAATGTTTTGTCTTGTTGGATTTCCTTCCATTACCTCCTGTTGTCTTCTTGGGCTTCCAGCCCTGCCACCGTAAACCTTGATTTAAGTCCTCAGTAAAGTGATTTCAGGGAGAGAGCAAGATCTTATGTGGGAATAGACTTTATCTGACTTGATCCCTAGTGAACTGCTACAGAGAATCTCCTGTATGGCACTGAAATAGAGATCAAATCACACTGAATAGCCATGAGAGCTGTTTGACTTGGAGACAGCTAGCTGACCATTAATTAATACCAGACATGAGCTGTCTCTGTGTCTTTTATGGAATGCCATGCATTGGTCTTAGGGTAACTCATGGATTTATCTGTTGTTAAATGGCATATCATACTTATGGCAGAGTGTGTGTGTGCATGTATGCACAGTCACCCAGCTGCCCAACCCATCACAGCTCTTTTAACCTTATATTTCCCCATCTCAACTACCAGGGAGACCAGGCGAGTGTTCAGGAAATACGGCTCTAAAGTACAGCAGTAGTCCTGGCAAATTCATGTGATAGAGTCCAGTTTCCAAGGACAACCTTACTAAAAGAGCATTTACAGAATCTTGCTTATTCTTGTCACATTAATGGAGGTCTGTTTGGAATATAAAATTATGACGGGGTTTTATTGGTTTCATTAATATTTTTTCTTTCAGGCTATTAAAGTGCTTCTTTGTAGAGAAACTGAGAGGTTTAAGAACTAGAGAAACTCTCCATGGTAAATAGGCTATATCATTAGGGTTTGAATATACGGATGAGTGGAGGTCACCAAGCCCCACATGACCCATGACACCCAAACCCTGCCTAGTCATAATCCCCAAGAATCCAAGGTCATCGTTTCCTTTGCACCAAGCCTGATTTAAAACACTAACAAAAAGGACTTTGTAACACTAAAACTACACAGACAGTGACACTATTTGTGACTGGAGGAAGAACCGAGTGAGGTGCTTCCCAGGTGAAACGCTAAACTTGTGTATCATCTTTTACAAGGATTTACTTTCATTCAGGCAGGTCTCCCCCTAGGAAATGCCAAACCCTCTTGGAAAAATCCAGACGTTAGTCAAAACCCAGGGTGTGGAGAATGAAGATTGTGATACAAGAATCTATATGTGCTGTTTCCAGGTGAGCTGCTGAACTAATACCTCCTCTGGCAATTTCTTGATACTTTGTGTCTCCTATTTTGTACGAGGGAAGAACGAAGACCTCTCTTCCCAGGAGTGCTAATGACATAGGCCCCCACACACAGACACACTGTTTTCTGAACCCAGTGGTATCTGTTTTTCCTTGCCCATATGGCTCCCACCCATAGCTGCTGCTAACGTTTATTGTGTTGGCAAAATCCTACATCTGATAAGGGGTAAATGGAGCAGCCCCCCCACATCCCATTGCTGTGCAGGTTTCCTTACAAAGGGTGATGGGATAAAGAATCGTATGTTGATTCTAATATAAAACAAAAGCTCCACTACCTCACCAGTGTACATACTCCACAAGGACTTCAGTGAACTAAAAAGAAAAATTGTACAATCAAGATGTCTGAGATTAAAAGAAGCCCCTGCTTAGCTGAGCATCTGCACTGCCCCAGACAACAAGCGACAGAGAAAACAGAAGGCTCTGGATAAGTAACACTGCCCCTGTGAAGCTAGTGGGGTGGGTCAGGCAAAGAGCATCCTTGGACTGCACCGAACTGATGAGCTAGTCTTCTCTGCCAATCATGTGGTCTTGGCAGCGTGGCAGACAATATGAGTGTCAGGTTTTTTAAAAAAATAATGTTTATAGGGGGTTTTTAACGTAAAAGAGGGAATCCTATGCGTCAGCAGATCCTTCTGAACAAAATGGCTGAGTCCACTGACTATTTTTAAAAAAAGAAAGAAAAACTGTTTCGAAACTTTTTAGTGTCAAAAGTATAAACACGAGAATCCTGACTTTTTCCAGTGTGTGTGGCGAGTGCTGTAACCCTGTCATTGGTATTTCCCCTGACTTTTTCAGGGTATTTTTTTCCTGGTTTGTTTTCTGCTTGTCAGTATTGTCTGTGTGGTCCTTTGGCTGGGACAGTTACCAACAGTGTGTGTCTGTTGTCAGATTAAAAAAAAAATAAGATAGTAGTAGAACTGAAAAAGATGTGTTTTCAAAAATATAATAATAAATGTAATTAAAAGGAATTCAAGGTATGAAGCAGCAAAGTTCTGACTCCTCCTCCTGGGTTTGTAAGGAAAAGAATTTGTGGGCTGATATTCATAATCCATTGTCTTTAAAAGGCTAATGAGGTCAAAGCTAGTTTGGTCTTACAGGAAATGACCCCATACTGGGTTTCCTCTCTCCCCAGTTTCACACTGTACATACAAACCACAGAGCATAGAAATGGGAGGAAAATTTAGAAACAAGTTATCAGGCCAGCATGTCCTTTAGACTGTCAGCCATTGATATTAATGGATTGGATGGTTTGGGCCAAATTTGCAGACATTTGACTTGAATTTCACCTATAAATTATGTGGGCATGTGTAAATGGATATTGGCTTCTAATGTTACTAGTTCCTATTATACATGTTTACTTTGCAGATGCCTTGTTTTCAAAACAATATCCCTTTATGTCTCGCATCTTTTGTGCTGCATTCAAGGGCTTCCAGCCCTTTTCTGCTCCAATTATGGTGCAGATTAGATTGTTTAAAAGGATTCGGTCACTTAAAACTGCGTCTATGGTAAACACATTTCATGTTGCTAAAATAATTTTAAATGAATGTATTTTTACAATTCTGTTTTTTACTAGACAGTTCCTTTACTTTTTGCACTTTTCTAATTTGGCCATTGAAAACCAAGGCAGTCAGTTTCACTTTTTTGAATATCCATTTTCACTTTCATGTTCTCTCTGCTGCAGTATTCAGATAGATTTATTCAAAAATAACTATTTCCATTATAGAAAAAAATAAAACCCAGGAAACCATATTTGTTAATAGTCTGTAGTTCTAGACTTCATAAAACCATGATTACATGAAATCTAAATTTTGATCCAAACATGAGTTAGACCAGTGTTGCCCAAACTGCATTCCACGTGATGTGAATAGGTGTTCCGTGAAAGCAGTTTCAATGCTAGCAATATTTTGCTTCCTAACTCTTTTAAATCAACTTCTAAGCAATACGTGCAACAATTTTTCGGTATGGAAACCTCCTTCTCCTCCCCTCTTCCAACTAGCATGTACATGTTCTGTCAATATATTCCAAGCCCAAAAGTGTTCCATGGCTAAATTAGTTTGGGAAACACTGAGATAGACGCTGGATCTTTAATCTACTTTTCCCCATTCACCCAATTCCCTATGGCCCTGACCAGGTCTCAGACCTACCAAAGCACGTGCATTAACATTTTTGCTTTTATCCAGTAAACTCAAGCATTTGGGGAAAGCACTAAATTCCACATGGCCTGCACTCTGTGCAAGACTTGAGGAACTTACATTTTGAGTTCAATAATAGTTCCTTAACCCTCACTGATGTATTTGCTGGAGGTATGTGGATGAAATGCTTGTACGTTTCTGAAGGAAGATGACTCAGATAGGACCAGAGGAATCATTTTTGTGCCGATCTTACACGCTGCTCCAAGCCCACTTAAACAGTATTACTGTTTCGCTAATTCGCTAAATGATAAGGGCAACGCTCCAAATTCTGGTTTACCAAACTGTTCTTAGGGGTAGCCCAGCCAATTGTCATAAGGAATAAAAATGTGCGGGACACCTCACTCTACAGACAGGGATCCTTCAATTGTTTTGGAAGAGAAATGTTGCACTTTAGTGGAGGAGGAGACAGGCTTTGGATGTAGATTCTGGCATGCTTGAGTTCCTTTTGGAAAAGCAGCAGCAGGAGACATCGACGTCTGTGATGCGTGTGCACGCTGCCTTCAACTTGTATGTGTTTTATTGCTGGAGTCATGTTACTGACAGGATAATGAAATTGCAAAGAAAATGTGTTATATTCAACTTTGCCTTGATAATATAAACACTTTGTTCATTTCTTCTTCTTTTTTTATTCACAAACTAAATTAATCAGGAAATTATAAAATTATTTAAAAATTCTGTACTGTCTCTTCCTTTCTGATTATGCTTGTGTAATGTTTTCTCCCTGAGATGGGGGAGGGTTCTTGTTTCCTACTGGGGATGCAGAATGTATCTAGGATGAGCTCTTCTCTTTCTTTCCCTCCCTTCCTTCCCATTTGATATTTTCCAAATAAAAGTGACTTAAAGTGCTGCTCCAGAGAGGGACCAGCTCCCAGCCAAATACCCTGCCTTGAGCCATACCGTAGAGAGGCACACATCTAGAAGTATATGCGCACATCCCATGTGCAAACTAAATTAAAGTTCAGTTCCTAGGACATCAGATACCCAGCAACATCAGGAGAATGAGGCAAGCCCCCACAGAGTAATCCGTGCCAGGCCTTCCAGCATCATAAAGGTGCATTCTGCTGAGCATCTTGTTTCCAGCCGCATATTATGGGCATATGCAGTTGCTCCCAGTACTGTTTAATCACTTCCTTCTGAAATCCTAATTTGTCTGGAGTTTCTAACCTTTCTAAAGTGAATTAGCCGTAGCTGCAACGCTGAGTCCCAGATCATCAGAGTGGAGACAGACAATTTCCATTTCAAATGCACTCCATCAGATCATTCCTACCTGTGCGCTTACTTTGAGGAATATGTTCCTCACCAAAGTAACAGAACACAATGTGCTCCTAATGAATTTCTCTCTGGAAAAACATTGTTGTCTTCTCTTACCCCTCTACATGGCTCATTCTTCCAGTTGAGGTTTTTGCTGGTGGTTCTCCTGCTGCTTCCTGGTGATTTTGTCTTCTCTTCAGCAGATCAATAAGATCTTGAATAATTGTTTCTATAATGGTGACATGCTTGTGACAAAAGACATCCCATCTCGGTGTGCCTGGCAGTTCCAGTTCTTTGGATTTCAATCAGTTGTCATTTAAACACACAACACAGTGTGGAAAAAGCACAGATAGGGCTTAGGGATTTCAAAGGGTCTCTGTACAGATCAGTCCAGCTGCCTTTTGATTCTAAATCTGTTTTCTGTTCACTTTAGGGTCTTTGGTTGAGAAGCGGAATCTTGACTTGAATCAGGCAGTTAGGTCTTGCTCTCATATTGGAGCCTGGACCAGCTGTATGAAACCACGTGCATGTAAATGTCTGTAAAATGGAAAATCTGTAACCCTGAAAATAACTCAAGTGCCATTTCTGAATGATATGTCCTTTCAAAACATTAGGACAAGTGAAAGTCACTGCAAGAGTTCATCTTCAAATAGACCAGAGCCATTACTTGCCAGAATACAAAGTGAGCTAATGCACACTCTAGTTGGTATGTTGAACTGCTGTATCCCTGCCGTCCGACTCATGTTTTGGATGGCCCATAATAATAATATTGTTCATGCTACATAGCAAAGATGCCAAATGCCTTTCATGTGATAGTGGGTTACATTTTAAGTGTACTGCAGTAAAATAGTACAAGACACACTGAATAAAATTTTATTTCCATTTATTACTGTGATTGAAAAAAAGCAGATAAGTCTTAAGTGAAAAGATGAGACAGCTTTGAATGCCCAACCTAGTGATCAAACAAGTTTACGTTTCTTTCTTACTCTTCCTTACAATATATTGCAAATGTAGGTTATAGCAGAGGCCTCTCTCTCCATAGACTGACCGTACGCATTTGCCTCACATGTACATTTCTTAGTTGTTCACAACATAGTCTCCCATTGATTCTCTCATTTGTGCTCTGCTACACACAACGGAAACTTGCCCCCTATACCTTTTGATATTAAGCATTTTCTGGCCTACCAGACCATGGAAACCTCTCCATACTATAAGTAATACAAATTATACACAGCTAGACTGTCCTAGTCCATCCTATACCAAGCACCCGTGTCTGGAGCATTTCAGGGCCCTATATAAGCATATCCACAAAGTCCAGCTGTTAGTCAGAAGCAAGTCTGGACACAGCTTTCCCCTCCAAGGTGCTACTGTTGGGTTCAACGCCATTTTCTTAGTAAGCGTAATCCAGACATCCTCATGTTAAAGCCTTTTAAATCATATTTTATACTAGGAATCTTCTCTAGAAATGAACTTGGCTCGTAAAAGGTAGATATGAGTTAAATTAGTCACTGAAATAGTGATAACCCCATGTTAGTCTCTTAGTAGAAAAAGTGATGTGTTTAAGAAATATAATTTAGATTACCAATTTCCCTTTATAATAGATAAGCCCAAAAGTCTTGTTGTATAAGTAGATCCTAACTTAAGGACCTTCGTCCAGCATACCAAGCACATGTAATTGCTGGGTGTAAGGGTGTCATGTTCTAGGCTGCAGTGACTGATTTGGGGTGTTGAGTTTAAATATGGATGATTATAAACAAATGATCAGTAGCTTTTTTCCAAAGTGCTTAATCTTAAATATTAAAACGTCTTTAAATTAGTCATTAACTAGACACGGCGTTGGAGCAGAACCTACAGCAACTTACTTTTATGCAGTCATTTATTTTAATAGGGATTCCACATGGCATGCAGAACCAAGCCTAGAGAAAGTATAAGCTGTTTCATGTCTTTAGAATTGCTGATCTGACTCTGAAACCTCTTCAGAAAAGATCTTTCAGTTTGAAAAATAATCTCATTGTCTATAACAGTGTTGTCAATTTGGGGATTTACATTAACACACTTAAGCACTATTATGCAACATGCAGCACCTTTTTTAACTTTGAGTAAGTATTTTCTTGTAATGCTATGTATTGAAATATATATGCACATCCACACAGGTATAGCTGTAGACAGCCGTGTGCGTATGTATATGTAGGTGTGTGTATAAAATGTTACGTTAAAATAGTAAGGTAGCAGAGGCAAATGCTCAAAGGTTAGGAAATGCCAGAATTAAGGTTATTCGTATGCCCTTAATTTGTCCCCCTTGCGCACGTACATTGTGATACGGTTTTTTAATTACATGCTAAAATTGTTTTTCCCCACAGGCCCCCTGTCTCATTAAGTGCACAGGTGGTTTTGTTTTGTTTGTTCTCCAGAAAGTTATCACTACACCCACAAACCAGGACTTCCTTACGAAAGGTAACTTTACAGTGAAAGACCCTTTTCCTTAGACAGCTACTATTCCATTCCAGGCCCAGTAATCAATTTTCTCAACCCAGTATTAACCTTCAAGCCCCACCCACTGATTCAAAGCCCACTGAAATCAACAGGACTCTTTCAGTTGACTTCACTGAGCTTTGGGTCATGTCCTAAGTGCTTCCTCACATGCATGATCACACTGAAATCAATGGGACAGCGCTGTAAGGAAGGTCTAATAGCACAGGACTGTCTGCCAGATCTCTTTTGTTCTCCCATATGTTGCCTTCAAACAGAACTCAGCCCCAATCAAATGCCTGAACTGTTTCCTATCTGAAATATGCAGTTCGCAGTTCACAGCTGTCTCTAAAATGAATCAGCTCTAAATATCCTACAACTTAGGCAGGCTCAGGCATCAAGCTTCCCCTGGAGCAAGGATTTTGGTTTAGCCCATTATAAATATGCCATGCAGATCCAGAACTAAGTTTGAAGCAAACTGTTCTCTCCTTTTAGCCATTCCTTCTTTAACATGTCTATAAACTTTCTTTAGTTCTAGGGGCTACAACAAGTGAGTGAGACTCCAGCATGGCTGTTTTGCAGACACTGCAATTTAATGCCACGCACTTCCTGAGCCTGACCAAGCTTGCAGCTTTGTTTTGTTTGTTTTGAACATGCCAAGCGATTTCCCTTAACAGAGATACCTGGCCCTAGCACACTTGAGCAGGATGGCTGAAGCCATAAAACACCTATGACTGAACAGTGCTCCAGAGTGCGTGCGCCTCTCCTTCCACCTCCACTCCTGTGCTGAGCTCATGGCTCCCTGAGGATGCTGCCGAGCCCCAGACACGCTGACACTGTCCAGGGCACTGAGTACTTTGAACTTTACTTACACCCAGTTACACCTACTGGCTTAGATAATTGAAATTGTCAGGTAACAAATAAGGATCCCGTCTCCTCAAGCGGTTAAAAATTAACCTTGATGGTGCTACAAATGCCAGGTTCAGCATAGATTGTTTGAGGCCTATAAGGGAGCCTGATATTTTTTCTTTTTTTTTTTTTCTTTTTTTAACAGAGACAGCCACTCTGGTATTAATAGGGACTGGTGTCTGCCCTCCATTGCACTAGACACTGAGCTTTCTTTTTCAGCCATAGCTTTTCAGGGGGAATTTTAATCCTCCTGTACATACTGTGGATAGGTAGACTGGCCTCCGAGGTGCCACACAAAGGTACGTGAGGATGTAGCAGAATTCTGCTACATGGAGTGTGTACTTAAGGATTCAGACAACAGTGCTAGAGTTATTCATGCAGGCTTAACTTTGTTCTAGCATGACTCTGAAGGGCTAAGATGTTTATAATCTTGATTATTTTTATTCAGTTATTAAAGTACAAGAAAAGAAACTAGACTGATATTTTGGATAGCTTGAATCGTGACTACTGTTGACATCAGGGGTGCTTTCTGCTGCTACCTGTACTGACTGCTGCAGCATCATGTATTTTGGTTTCAGAATTTATTTACCCTTTCCTAGCTGTGGCGGTAACCGGGAACCATGTACAACTTGTGGCTGAGGAAACCAGGGTGCAGCCACAGGTAGTGTCAGGGGAAGCTTCAGGAGCTTGGAAACTGCAGGCTGCGGCAATACCAGAGCCAAAGGGGTGGCATGCGGTCCAGGCAGCCTGTTCATGCATCTCCTACTGTGGCTGAGGGGGTTAGACATGCACATAAAATAAAGCTGGTGTGTTACCCTTGAGCCAGATTCCTACTTAAGTGTTATAAACTGTTGCCTGAAAGGGCATTAAACTTCCTTTTAGATACCTTCAGGTGAAGCTAAATAGAGACAACTATAACATGTTTTGGAAAAAATCTTTCTCTACTGATTATTGTTTAAAAAATGTAGCTAGCTTTGTGTTGGATTGTCATGGATAAAGGCCAGTGTTATCTTTAATCAATATTGATTGCAAAATTCTGGCCAGAGATGAGATGGGACTCTGGATTTCTCATTATCCTACTGATTTGTAGCAGACTTGCTTTAGTAGAGTTTAATGCTCAGCAGATAGTGTGAGTGGATTACTTGGTTAGCCTTTTGCAGCATAAAAAATCTGATATCCTGGGTGCTGCTTTTTCACTTCACATGATGCAGAAACAGCATTCAACAGTATTGACTGGGCACTTCTGTGCCATCTTCTGGCGTCTGCCTGCCTTTGACTCTGTAAAAGAATTGGTTTCTTGGTCGAATCTCTTAAACATCTGGCTATTTGAATTGGCCTTAGCCAACAGTATGGGTTAAGTCCACTTCCGTTTTAGAAAGGTACTTGGACAGGCACCTCTCTTTCCCTTAACTGTAGCACTGTTATCCATTATGATATCAGATAACATGAATAGCAAAAAGACTGTGCAGAAACTTAGGCTTCATGCACGTGAAGTTCTGCGGACCTTGTCTAACCTGAGTGTCGTGTCTAGTCCCTTCCTTTTAAAGACGCTCTGGCTTCTGCGGATTTAATTTAGAATAAATCAAAAGTCATGCTGTTATCCAGATTCTATATACAAAAGTTGATTCCCACAATGGAGAATTGTATGGCAAATGGGACAAATAACAGTATTTGCTGACCTGTACCATTGCTGTGGAGAACATCTTGCCTCTAATCAGCAAGATTCGAGTGGCTATTGGTAAATGGAAATTACAGTAACTTTTGTGGAGTTGAATTTATCACATTAAAAAGAATTTTCTGACCAAGCTCCGCTTCTATAATTACTGCTACTTAACTGCTCTGGCCAAATTTTTCAAAAATAAGAGCCTAGGGTTAGACTGTTATGTCTCTATTTAGGCACCTGCCTGATTTTCAAAGCTTCTAAACGTCCAGTAGCTCCCATTGTTTACAATAGCCAAACAGCGTGATTTTTAATTTTTTTTTAAAGCAGCCTCTATTTTTCCACTCATAATTATTTGTGGTGTAAATGAGGATGCCTGACTATCAGTATTGTGAGTACAATCACACATCTACATACTTGAATAATTGCACATAAAGCAAATTACAGGTGTGAAAAGGGCTTCTTGACCTCAGAGTCTGCTGGATCTTCCCCACTCCCCCCCCCCGGGTTAAATTGTGTAAACATTTTGCCAGCTAGACAGCAAAGGTGTAATGCACATAATGCAACATTAGTCCACACAACCTGGTACAGTCTGGTAGTTAGGCCTGTTGCTTCAAGCCAGCTATTTAATGGGCTACAGTCACTCTTAGATTTGAGGGACCAAACTCAATACAGTCATAAATGGAGAAAAAGCTGATTCTTGAGAACAGTGACAATCCAATGAAATGGAGAAGTACATTAATATGCCACTTGATATGGACAAAGCAAAGGCTTCCTTCATGTTCTGTGACAAAACGGAGGACTACCATCCCATCTGAAACCCAGCCAAATCTGTATAGTAAAGAGAGGTCAGATAAGGTAACTCTGACGTTGTCTTCTCTTTCTGCTTGCGTGCAATGGAGCAGTGACAGATGGAGATGAATTACACCAATTTTCCCCATTTTTTGTTTTGTTATTACAAAACCTTATTCAGAATCAAAATACGTCTCATATTCATCATGTGCACGGCTTTAAGCATGATACCTGGGCCTGTTCAAACATGACATTAATAAATCTTCAGTTTTTGTCATTGCAGAATGTATTACAGAGTATTGTTCAAGTCAGACATAACTGATTGATTGGATAAGTAATTCAATTAGTGCAAAAACTTCAGTAAAATATTAATGAATATGACCACAACGCCAAACCAGACTTCACTGCTATAATTCTGGAAATCCTTACGTGTTCCCCACATCCAAGACAGTGCTTCCATAGTTAATTATTGTATTTCTAATACAAAATGGTCAAGGGAGACTTAAAGGAAGAAGAGGGAGACACCAAATAAAAATACGCAATCAAGGGTAAGATCCTCAGATGACATAAATGGGTGCAGCGGCAGCCCCATTGTCTTCAGAGGAGCTATGTTCACGTGTTTCTCTGGTGTTGCACCATGCCCTAAAGTTTCATGACATGCCCTACAGCTTCAAGCCGTAGCATCTACACAACTCATTTTTGGTGGCTTGAACCCCCAACTGTCAACCCAGCTCTGAAGTTCACTGCCTTGGCTGTGTAGATGTAGCTCTGGGTGAATGAAGGAAGGAGGGAGCACGTGTGCAAATAGCCAATCAGCCCAGGGCAGAGACAGACAGCACTTTCTACAGTTTTACTGAAGCATTCAAAGATGAAAAAAGTCCCTGCCGTGGCTACGCCTGTTCCTTCCAGGTAGACTTGCTGGTGGACCAGTCTCTGCAGATCATCCCCAGTACCATAGATTGGGGAGAGAAGGGCGACACCAACTAGTTTGTCGTAATCCCAGAGTCTTCCTGGCACAGCTCTTACTCCATGGGGGATTTGGGAGGCATAGCATAGTCTGAGCCCCATTTTACCCTTTCCTGCCCTAGTGCAGCAACTCGTGCTTTGGCTGCTTCTGTTCCTACCAGCGGGAGATTCCACCCCCTGAATCTGAGCCACAGATAAGTGAGTCATTGTTTTCCCATCTCTTACTTGACCCAGTCAAAAATCTGGGAGTTAGTCCTTTCATAATATTAGAGTTAAGGAGTTAATTTTTACAGATCCTTAATAAGCAGCTGAAGTGCATGACGGGACCCACAGTGATTTTGGCGTATCAATATCCCAGGCTATACCTGCTTATCTGCTACCCAGGTATTTATATCGTGTTCATCATCATAATCTTACAGGAACAATACCCCAGAATTCAGCTGCCACATAGTTCCCACATCACATGGCTATTTTAGTTACTAAGGGTTGTTAGTTTTTCCTCTGCATACCATGTGTGCCTTAGTGCTTCTATTAATGTGTTTTTGTGAGAGTCTCTACTATGTTTAGAAGACACAATGTCTAAAAATGTAATGTCTTTCCCTTTGGTTGCATTGCCAACATATGGCTATCAAGAAAGACCATTTAACCATGAAGGGAGGGTTCAAAGCAACGACTGGATGGTAGGGTGGATTAGTAAAAGGTCCAGCTGGTTTTGCAGAACAGCTCCTCAGCGGCACAGCGAGGCGGTGTATGGACCATCCCGAATGAGACTTATCAAATCTTTGTACCATATAACATCACTGAATAACTGTTTTTTTAGAAACACTGTGGTAAGTTGTATAACAGCAATTTATTGGTAGGGTTTACCATATTACTCTCCCTGTAAACGCTTAATGCAATGTCCTCCTGCACAGATGAAAGCAATTATAATTATAAATTTTAGGTATCAGAGAGAGAGTTCAGGTCTGGAAGTGTTGCCTAGGCCCCCCCCAACCCTTATATGGGTCACAGGCATGCCTCTGTTTAACGTATTGATGAAAACTTACACATCAATTTCTGAACTTTATAAAGACAGCCCTTAAACACCCATAGCGGTGCTATAGCAGCAGGAGCAGCAGTTTATAGGAGCTCACTCCATTGCCTGATCAGGTTTGCTGCGTAACTTTTACCAGTGCAACTTGGGCTTTCTTTCTGGTAACCTCAAGCTTTGTCTTTTGGTCTCACCCCATTTTACTTCCCTTCCCTTCCCTTTTACCAGCTCTCAGGTAGTTATAGACTATGGTTTGTCCCCTAGCCTTCTGGTAACCTTTCCAAATATATATCTGCTACTTTAAGGGGCTCCTTACCAGCACCTCCTCTAACCTCCCCATGATTGATTGATTGATTGGCTTCTGCGTACACTCTTTATTTTACCTCTGGCCTTTAGGAGGCCCAGAAATGAACACAGAAATTTAGCTGTGGTTTCACCAGTGCTGTAGATCCATCCCAGAGTAATATTTGCCTCTTTACAGCAACACTGTCACGTGCCATGCTTGTGTATTATTTACTTCCTCATGCTCTTTCCCCTGAAACTCTCCACATTGCTGTATTCTACTCAATTTTCTCACCTGGTGTATTTCTACCTGCTGACTTTTGTCTTCCAGTGTATGAGTCTATCTGCATTAACTGAGTTGCAACTCATTAGTCTCTGCCCATATTCTAAACTCTCTAGGTCTTCTGCACTTTTACTTGATAGGATTAACCACCCTCCTAAGTTTATGCCATCGACACATGTAATTAATTTACTAGTTAGCTCATTTTTCAGGTCCCAGGTAATATCATATACTTTAACAATAAAAAAAATGACTTGCATTACAATAACACCCAGGAGCCCCAAGCAAGTCAGCGCTCCAATGTGCTGGGAGCTGTACAAACACATAAGACACAATCAATGTCTAAAAGCATTCACAGGCTCCAAGTGAAGTTAGGTTGTTATAAACAAGCAGAGAGTGGGCAACAGTCGGGGCATATGTGACTTGGAGAAGATGGGGATTAATATGAGAATTGAAAGGTGGATGAGGAACTGGTTAAAGGGGAAACTACAGTGGGTGATACTGGAAAGTGAAATGGCAGGCTGAAGAAAAGTTTTGAGAGGAGTTCCTCAGGGATCAGGCTTGGGACCAAGTTTATTTAACATTTTTATCATCAACCTTGGCACATAAAGTGGACATGTGCGAATAAAAGCTGTAGCAGGCACAAAGTTGGGAGAGATTGCTAGTACAGAGGAGGACCAGAATAACATACAAGATGATCAGGCCAACCTTGTAAACTGGAGTTGTATAAATAGGATGAAATTTAATAGTGTGAAGCACAAAGTTTAGGGGCTAACAACAAGCATTTCTGCTGGGGATGTATGAGTTGGAAGTGACAGCGGAGGAGAAAGATCTGGGTACACTGGTTGATCTCAGAATGACTATGAACCACCAATGTTATGTGGCTGCAAAAAAAGCTGTTTAGGTGAGGTATTTTCAGTAGGGGTAGGTAGTGTTAGTATCATTATAAAAATTCCCATCTGGAATACCATGTGCAATTCTAATCTCCCAGGTTTAACACACATGAACGCAAGCTGAAGCTGGTGCAGAGACGGGCTATGAAGAGACTCAAAGACCTTAGCTTGTTTAGCTGGACTGAAAGGATGAGCGGAGAGATGGTTGTTTTCTATATACATCAGAGGGCTAAATACCACTCAGAGAAACAGGTTAAGTGAAGTCCTAATCTAGACACAAGAACAAATGGTCATCAACAAGTTTAGGCTTGAAATGAGATGAAGGTTTCTATGCACCAGACTAGTGAAGCTCTGGAACAGCCTTCTAAGGGGAGCACTGAAGGGTGAAAAAAAAAAAAATTAACTTGCTTCATGACTGAGCTTGATAAATTTCTCGAGGGGATGATATCATAAGACTGCCTACAACGGCATGTGGCTAATCTGCGACTGCTAGCAGTAAATACTCGAGTGGCTGGTGATGGGAGATTAGATGGGGAGGGCTTTGAATTACTGTAGCAAATTCTTTCCCAGGTGTCTGGTTGGTGGGTCTTGCCCATGTGCTCAGGGTCTAACAAATTACCATATTTGGGTGTAGAAGGCCCTAGTAAAGGGGAAGCTCAAGCTCGTAAAGGTTGTATACCCAAAGCCACACAATGAGTCTATGGTTTAACGACTAGATGATGTGTCCTCCTTTAACATGCAGATATTCCACAGTATTAATCCTAAAACAACACTCCCTCAGGACCTGCCCCTATACAGGATTCTTGCAGAACAAGCCCAGTTTACTATGGATTTGCCAATGCAAATCCCTAGAGACCCCAACTAATTATGTGTGCTTCTCTATTTGACTGCTCTGTAGCTATTCATTTCATTCATCTAGCTACTTTATCTGTTGTTGTGCTAGGATGATACCTAATTGGATCCACAAGCCTGAAAGAATACAACAAGAGGTGCTTCTTGCTTCAGAAACTAAATTGTAATAGAACATTTGGAAAAAAAAAAAAGATAGAAAAGGAAAAACATAAAGGAACTAAATACGCTAAAAAATAGAAGAGAGGTATAAATGCGTCAGCTTCTCCCTAGGTTTCCCAAGGTACGCTCTTTTGTTTTTGCTGCTGCTGCTGGTAAAATACTTTGCAAAAGAAGACCATGTGCACGCAAACCTATATGCCCACTCCAAATTCAGCAGTGCAGACTTACACTAAGTTGCAACAGTCAGGTCTATTCCACCTTGTTTTACATGGCAGGAGAAATTAGGGCTGTTCCGTCACTCACAAATGTGTTCACATTGAAGACTTCAGTGAAGTTCCAGCTCTTCTTTTTACATAGTCTATTTAAACTATGTACAGTAAGTTATAATAGTTAATGATGAGTCAAAATGGTCAACAGAATGGCAGATAAAATTCATAATCAGTAAGTGCAAAGTAAAGCATGTTGGAAAAAATAATCACACCAACATATGTATAAAGATGGGGTCTAAATTAGGTGTCACGACTCAGGAAAGAGATTTTTGGAGTCACTGTGGATAGCTCTTTGAAAACTTCAGCCTAAAGTGCAGCAGCTGTCAAAAAGGCTAATAGAGTCTTAGGAATTATTAGGAAAGGGATAGACTATAAGGTGGAAAATACCAAAATGCCCCTAGATAACTTCATGGTGTGCCCATCCCTTGAATACCATGTCCAGTTTTGGTTGTCCCATCTCAAAAAGGATACTATAGCACTGGAAGAACGTCCAGAGAAGGGCAACAAAGATGAAGAGTATAGAACAGTTTCCTTGCAAGGAGAGACTAAAACAATTAGAGCTCTTTAGCTTAAAAAAAGAAACAACTAAGAGGGGATGTGATTGACAGAGATTGCGTAGGGGTGTATGAACCCTGTTCAGACAGGGACGGGCTTGGGAGGCTCTGTGCAATAAGGGAGCCCTGTCCTTCCAACCAGGGCTGGCTCAAGGGGTTGTGGAGCCCCAAGCCAAATTTTGATTTGGCGTCCGCCTCCCCCATCTCATACATGGAGGTTGAAAATGGTTTTCCAAAGTGCATAAATTTCCAGCGTCTGCCTGCAGAGAGGTTTGAAGTGTACTCTGCCTACATGACTTAAGGTGCAGGTTGATTAACGGTGCCTGAGCTGCTAGGAACGAGTTGAAGAGGCAGGAGCCAGCCTGATCTTCAAGGTGGGTAGGTGCCCCTAAGAACTGTCACCTGAAGCCATGTCCGTCTCTTGCCTCACAATAGCGCCAGCCCTGCTGCCAACCCTGCATGAGAGGGACTACGGTTTCATAAGAAGCTAGAATCCCCCCAGCTCTGTGAGGCAGCCAGCAAACCCCACAAGCAAGCCAGTTGGGAGAGACTGAAGCTGATCTACACTAGACAATTAGTTTAGTTTGAATGAAACCAAGTAGTTTAAACCAAGTGGTTTAGGCGAAAAAATCTGCTCCCCAAGTAGCGTAGTTAAGGAGGCCTAAATCCCTGTGTAGGCAGAACTAGGTCAATGGAAGAAGCCTGTGGGTGCCCTGGCTATGGCCTCTTGGGCCGGTGGCTTACATATGCCAATGAACAACAACCGCCCAGTGGCATAGGGACTGTCTACACTGGAGTGCTGCAGTGGTGCAGCTGTGCCACTCGTGTTACGTGTAGCCATACCTGACTTGGCACCCAGTCATAAGGACGCCAACAAAGCTGTTAACCAGCTGGTGCTGCCCCAGACACTTTTGCTTTTTATTGATCCCCATGAGGAGCTTGTTTTGTGCTGAAACCGATGTTTGGGTTTTTTTCCCCCACCTGCAATCTAAGCAGGCTCACACAGGTGGGGCCCCGACGTGCACTAAGAGGCCATGACCTATAGAGGGCCAACCTTGTCACTGAAAAAAAGGAAAAACAGATTGGGGGGGTGCACCTGCAGGTCAATGGAGAAGGTGAGCCAGTAATGGAAGATGATAGGAGCACAGAGCAGCTCAATGCCTATGTTGCTTCAGTCTTCCCAGAGAAAGAAAATGTGTCTGGATAAACTGAGAAGTTATCATAAACAAGAAAAGGGAAAAGATGCAGATCTGGATAGGTTCAAAAAAGAAACATCAGAGATCATCTGTCTAATCTGAATGAATTCAAGTTATCAGAGCCTGTTGCTGTTCACCCACATGGGGCTTGTCACTCAGCTGGTGCCCTGCACGGGCCTGGAGAGAGTTAAAGCGGGCCTCAGAAGAGCAGCCAATCAGGCAGAGGGGCTGCTGGGCCAATCAGGGTGCAGGACAGAGTAGAAAAGCTGGCTGCAGAGCCAGGCTAGGGACAGTCTCCCTGTGGTGCTGAAGGGAGAAGGTCCTTCCTGCTCAGAGGCCGTGGTGGGGGAGAAGAGTTGAGGGCTAGCGTGCTGAGCCAACTTCATATGAGGGCTAGATTAGAGGGCCCATCGCCCAGGCTCCCCAGTTTTGGGGTACCACCTGGTGCCTCTGCATGCCCACTATATAGCCACACTAATGGCAGGGCTTGGTGCTGGAGGGGGACCAGTTCACCCCCTCAGGGGAGGCCAGGGCTAGAGGCTGCCCAGATGCTGCTGCTCTGCAGTGTGCCAGTCACCCTGCCCCACCCCTGGCTGCCTGCAAGCCCACCCCAGGGGGTGGGATAGGTGGGTGTGTAACCTCTGCTCTTTGAGGGGTGGGAGCTGGCCAGTGAAAGGGGTGCCAGCGGCTGCCCTACCCTAAACCCTGGAGAACAAGGGCTGTATGCTAGCCCACCTCACCCTGTGGGTTGGGCCAGCTGGCTAGAGGTGGAGGAGGCCCATCTGCAACACTGCAGAGCAAGGGTGGTCTCCGGCTCCATTCACCCCTCAGCCCCCAGCACTGAACAGACTCCCCTCTAGTGTCTGGGGCTATGGCCACCCTGCTGCCAGTTTGGCTGACATGCTAGGAGGGTGGAAGTGCTGATGGGTGTGGGGGGCACCATGAAACTGAGATGCCTGGGCTGGTGCCCCTCTAATCTGGCCTGGTGTGGGGTCAACCAGATGCCTCACTGCAGCCTAACAGCAAGGTCTGGGGCTTGGTCCGTAAAGATTCCCTCTCCCGGAGCAGCCAGGGGAAGTGAGGCTAGGATCCCTTGTGCAGGGGGCTGCATGGGATGGGGGGGGGGCATGAGGTGGGGGCTTATTTGGCCCCTAGGCACCAGAAAGCCTGGCTATGCCACTGACCTGGGGCAGCTCCCTGTGGACAGCAGGACTCTGTGGAGGACAGGGCCTGAGACCTTGCAAAGGAAGCCTGTGGAGAGCCTTGAGAAGGGAAGAAGGACTCATACTGCCAGGGCTCAGGAGGAGCCAGAAAAGGAAGCCTGACAAGAATGAAAAGAAGGTACAGGGTCTATGGGGAAGTGACCCAGGGGACCTTGATAGACTGGGGGGTTGAGGCAATGCCTCAAGTGAGGTGTATTAGGGTCCCTGGCCTGGGACCCAGAAAAGTGGGCAGGCGCAGGTCCCTCCCTGTCTGCTCCAGAGTGCTGGTGAGTGGCCAAGGACCAGAGGCAACAACTGCTCCCAAGTGGGCTGCTGGGACTGGAACTCTCCCTGGAGCGGAGGGTTACCTGGACTGGGGCCCAGCTGGAGGGGCTGAAGGACACTGAAAGGACTGGATACTGGGAGTGGGGGTTGCTACTTGAGCTACTCGCCAAAGACCATCACCAAGGATGTACGCCAGAGAGACTGGCCTGAGGGGGTCTATGGCAGAGCTAAAGGAATTAGCTGAAGAAATCTTGGCACTAATATTTGCAAACTCACAGATGACAGGAGAGGTCATGACAGACTAGAGAAGGGCTAATAAAGGAATGTTGCTGTCCCAGGGAAAGATCCAGAGCCTGGGCCCAGGCCCCAACCCCTGGCCACAATACGGCACCCGAGCCCAATCTGGCTTCAGGATCCTGCTACTGCCAGCCTGGTCCTGGAGCCCTGGCTGAGGATGGGGAAGAGAGAGGAGGGTGCCACCACGGATGGCCCAGCCTGGATCCGTGGCCGGGGCCAGGAGAGGTGGGCACAGCTGCAGGTGGCCCTGCCTGGCTAGGCAGGCACTGCTGCAGGCGCCCCAACCTCAGGTCTCCAGTCGGGAACAAGCCCAGGAGAGTCAGGGGCTGCCCTGCGCACTTGGGGCACTGGTGCCGAGGCTTGGGGCCCGTGTCCTATGTGCCATGCGCCAGCAACACCCCTGGGCTAACATAGTGACCATCTTTAAAACAGGGACCAGAAGTAGCTGGGGGAATACAGATCAATCAGCCTAACCTTGATACCTGGGAAGCTACCAGAGCAATACATAAAACACTCAGTTTGCATATTCTTGGGGGAATGTATCGGTGATCACTAACAGCCAGCAAGAATTTACCAAGTCAAATCATGCCAGACCAGCTTGATTTCCTTTTTTGACAAGGTGAGTGGTTTGATGGATGGAGGGAATGCAGTGCAAATAACATATGGCTTTCTCATAAGTAAGTTGGAGAAAGGCCGGCTCAGCAGAATTATCATTAAGTAGCTACATAGTTGGTCAAATGACTGAAAACAAAAAGCAATATTAATGGAACGACATCAGACTGGAGGTTCCACAGGGGCAGCTGTGTTTCCACTCCACGATTAAACTCATCCTGCAACACTCCACATAGGAGACCCACTTTCTGGACACTATGGTACAAATTAGGGATGGACACATAAGCACAACCCTATACCGAAAACCTACTGATCAGTATAGTTACCTACATCCCTTGAGCTTTCCTCCAAGACACACCACATGATCCATTGTCTACAGCCAAGCCCTAAGATATGACAGCATTTGCTCTGATCCCTCAGATAGAGACAGATACCTTCAAGATCTCTGTCAAGCATTGTTAAAACTGCAGTACCCAGCTGCAGAAGTTAAGAAAGTGAAGAAACAGATTGACAGAGCCAGGTGGGTACCCTGAATTCAACTACTACAGGAGAAGCCCAAGAAAGAAAACAACAGAATGGCACTAGTCATCACCCACAACCCCCTCAGTCAGACCACTACAGCACATCCTCAGGGATCTACAGCCTATTCTACAGGATGATCCCTCGCTCGTGCAAGCCTTGGGAGACAGACCTCTCCTTGCTAACAGACAGCCCCCCACCCCCACCCCAACCTTAAACAAATACTTACCAGCAACTTCAGACCTAACAACAGAACCATTAAAGCACGCACATATCCCCCCACAACAAACCACACTTCCAACCTTACCCACATATTTGCACAAAAGACACTATTACAGGCCCTAATAATACCAGCTACTCCATGAAAGTCTCATTCACAGGCTCAGCAACCAATGATGTATGCCGTCATGTGCCAGAAATGCCTGTCTATCTTGGATATTGGACAAACAAGACAGTCTCTGCACAAAAGACTAAATGGGCACAAATCTGACATGAGAAATCACAGTGTTCTAAAACCAGAGTCAGCATTGCAATTGTCCTGATAACTCCAGTACTGATCTGCTAATTGTGGTGCTCAAACATGTGAATACCAGATCAAGGCTTCAAAGTGAAGATGCTGAGATTGAATTTATTTGCAAGTTTGATTGCATTGCTTCAGGACCTAATAGGAATACTGGATTTTTCGCTCATTACAACAGATGATTTGACCTCATCTCCTTCTGTATGCTGTTCCCCAGTGTTTGAATCTTCACACCTGTTTTGATTTGCTGTTATAGTGTGACCTGTTCCCATAACTTCACTTCCCTACATTTATTTCCTCCCATTCTGTAAGTTCCCCCAACTTCAAAGCATCTGACAAAGTGGGATTTTCTCCCGTGAAAGCTCATGCAATAAATAAATATGTTAGTCTTTACTTGCCACAGGACTCCTTGTTTATCAAACTGGAAGATGTTCTCTAGTGGGGTTCCACAGAGAGCTGTTGTGGATAAGTTTTCTTTTTTAATTAAACACCTTGATGTAGGAATAGAAATCATACTGATCAAATGGGCAGATAATACAAATTAGGGAGGGTTGCAAAATCTTTTGTAGATAGCAAGGATCTTGAAAAGTTGGAGTACTGGGCTATAGATGACAATGCAATTCAACAACCAAATGCAAGGTGCTTTGAGAATAAGAAGTACCAAATCCACAAATAAAGACTGAGCAATAACAGGGTACCCAAAGGCGTAGCAGTGTTAGTACAGTTCAGCAAAACAAACAAGGAGTCTGGTGGCACTTTTAAAGCTTAACAAATGTATTGCATGAGCATTTGTGGAAGAAAATCAACGCACCTGACGAAGTGGGATTTTTCTCCCATGAAAGCTCATGTGATAAAAAAAATTTGTTGGTCTTTAATAGTGCCACAGAATTGCTTGTTTGTTAAGGAGGATCTGGGATCCTGTGGTGGCTTGCCACCTCAACATGAGCCAAAACTGTGATGCTGTTTAAAAAAAAAGCAAATGACATTTTGTGTTGCACTAACAATGTATAGCAGGCAAGTTACTGGAGGTGATAATACCACTTTGTGGCTATGTCTACAATGGAGGCTCTGTTAAGTCCACTTAACAAGGGCAACTTTAAGTCAACTTAGAAACTCCACACTGAAAACTCTTGTCCTGTCAACTGCCTGTGTCCACACTGGCAAGTAGTAGTTGGACAATTCCTGGTGGCCAGGAACGTGGGAGGGAGTCTGGAGTCCAAGTAAGTCTACTTAAGGCAGGGGGTCTCAAACACTACGGCCCCTAAAGTTATTTCCTGTGGCCTGCAACAACACTATTGCTATCAATATTTAGACTAGAATGTGCAATATCATTATATGAAAAGGTTTCAGTGGTGTGGCCCTCCAACTAACGTGCTGCCCTTCCTGCTGCCCTGTACTAGTCCTCATGCGGCCCTCATGGTGATTTGAGTTTGAGCCCCCCTGACTTGAGGGTTATTCCCCATCTACACTGGCTTAAATCACCTTAATAAGGTCAACTTAAGTGCTAAGTCAAGCTTAAGAGGTGATGTTATTAAGTTGACTTAAGGAAGCGCTTGAGTCAACTTAATAAAAGCCCAATGTGGCCATGGGGCGGGGTGTCTCCAGGTCGACTTAAGGTTCCATAAGTCAATCCAAGGCTCCAATGTTGATGTACCCTATGAGATGCCAGTTAGGCCTCAGCTGAAGTACTGTGTCCAGTTTTGATTACTACTGTATAGACAGGATGTAGAAAAATAGGAAACAATCCAGAGAAAAGTGACGAAGTATTAAAGTGCTTGAATGCAAACCATGTGAGCAAAGGCTAAAGGAACAGGGTGTGTTTAGTTTGGAAAAGAGATTAAGGGAGAAACATGACAGTGGTCTTGAAAGGCTGCCATAAGAAAATGGCGGAAAAAAATGTCTTTTTCATAGCACAGCGGGCAGGACAAGAGGCAAAGATTCATACTACCACATATCAGATGTCAGAAGAAACTTCCTTACTGGAAGACCAGTGGGACAATTAAACAAACTTCTAGGAAACGCATAGAATCTTTCACTGGAGGTTTTTTTTCAGAAAGGGACTGGATAGCCATCTGTCTTGGATTGCTTAGACCCAACAACGCTTGCAACTTGGCAGAGGCGTAGACTAAATGACCCTTGTGGTTCCTACTAACTATATGTTTCTATGACTCTATGGTAACTGGGCATAGTGAGAGGCCCCAGTCTGACTAGAGAGGCACCCAGAGACAATATTTTACAGAGATTTATGAAATCATGAATGGTGTGGGGAAAGTGAATAGAGATGTTATTTACCCTTGCTGACAATACAAAAACCCGGGGTCACCCAATGAAATTAATAGGGAGCAAGTTTAATACAAACAAAATGAAGTATGTTTTTGCATAATGCACCATTAACTGGTGGAACTCACTGCCAAAGGATGTTGTGAAAGCCTAAAATATAACTGGGTTCAAAAAAAAGAACTAGATAAGTTCATGGAGGATAGATCCATCAATGGCTATTAGCCAAGATGGTCTTAGATGCAACCCAAAACTCAGGGCATCCCTAAACGTCTGCCTGCCAGAAGGCAGGATGGAGAGATACAGGCATACTTCTCCAGCTGCTCTCTTCTGATCATTTTCCCCTGAAGCTCTGGTACTGGCTGCTGTCAGAGATGGGACCCTGGGCTAGGTGACCACTGGTCTGACTCGTGGCAGTTCTTGTATTCTAATTTTGGGAGGGGTATTAAATCCCCTACTTCAGAGTTTCTAACTATTAGAGATAGGGATTAGACTTACATGGAAAACAAGTTATTTCACATCTGCCTGCTTCAAGGTTCTTGCACCTTCTTTTGAAACATCTGGTACTGATCATTGTCAGAGAGAAGAAACTGGATTGGAAGGGCCTTGGATCTGCTTCAGTATGGTAAGTCTTATGTTCCGATCACCTGCGATTGTTACCTTGTTACCCTCAGACCTGTCTCTGAATGCAGCAAAGGAAGTGGTCTGGGTCTGGGATGCCTTTCCCAGAACATGGTGAGGTGTCCTTGTTCCACTGGAGAGTGAAAGTACCTCTGTCCGAACAGTTTAAATTTAATCCCCCGTTATGTGTTGTTCCTGAGGTTTTGGACCCCCAGTGATGTTTGCTTACTCCCCCTTTCCAAGGTTCTAATGCAAAAATAACCATCGTGTCTCTTGTTAAAACCAGAGAAAAAAAGAAGATAGTGTTTGTGGGCTGGGATAGAAAGCTGCCTGAATGATAATCCTCTATACATCTTAATTGGAGAGACCTCTTTGGCAACTCAGCTGGGTCTGGCCCAGTCTGCCCCAGGCTTCTCCACCAGTGAATTGGACCCAAGAATCACTTGCAATAAAAAATGAGCCAGGAAACACTAGTTCCCTGTGTATGGACAGCCCCATCCATCTGTTTCTGTCCTTCACTTGGCACTGGACCTGCAGTATGCCCTGGAAAACTCATTTTATCTTTTCCACTTCAGCTGCCACATGATCTGGGATTTCCTGTTCAGGGCGCAGGAGGACCACTGAACCCACGAACTCTGTTGTAATGGCCACAGTGGGGGGAGAGGGTGCTTGTTTAACTAAAGCACAGAAGTGGGGATCAAGAGCTCTGTGTGGTCTTCCTAGCTTTGTTATAGGGTTACTACTGCATGATGCAGGGCAAGTCAGTAGAGGCAGATGACCTACGCTCCTGGATCCCACATTCTCTCAGACTACTACAGGTTCTTTTTACTATAGAATTCATTTGAAAAGTTGTTAATGACTCTGCTTTCTAGGCATTTGGTGATTACTTAATGTGTTTTCCCCTTTGGTGATCAAGCAGGGCAGGGGAACGGGAAGAGCAAAAAGCTTTTGTATTCATATGGCGTTATGATGTTTCTGAAGCAGGGTGGCCAACGTGCAACTCAAGGCCCCAAGCAACCTGTGGAGTCCTAATGTGCTTCCTGCAGCTGCCATTTCCCTATGGCTGCTGGATAAAGGCAAAGCAGATGGGCCACAGATTTTACAGCTGGTGAATGTAAACAACAAGTCATGCTTTCTCAAGGAAGATATGAGTATGAGCAAATACTATTGGTTGTGACTCCATCTAGCTCAAAGTGCAAAACCTTATGCAAAATAGTTGTAAATCTCTGGCTCCTGGCAAGTTGCCAGCCTGAGCTTTGATGGGAACAGCCCAGCTGAGGGAATGTCTGTGAGTCCCAGGGACTTGTCCCAGAGGGCCGGATAGCACACTGCCACAGGAGAAAAGAGAAAAGCCTCTATCTCTGGAAAAGTTCTGACACATAGCTACAAAGACCACTTGATAAGAAAGTTGCTGTGACCCTTCATAGTCTGTGCTACTGGAGGCTGATGCTATCTAAAAAGGTGTGGATAGAACTGATACACATGGGTGAACCCTGAGTCAATTAACTGCAGCAGTCAAAGAATATATTGTAGTTTATCTGATTCAAAAGAGGACAAGTCCTGCCTGCCCCAAAGAGCCTCTGCTTCTCTTTGTATTTGCCTTCCAGAACGGAGGACAAATTTACCAGCCTGTGATGATGTGTCCCAGGAAAGATCTTTTTCCAGCTGAGTTGATGTGACTGTGTTTTAATGAGTAATGTTACTCTTAGAGAGAGAAAAGCCATTTTAAGTTCATAGCAATTAGAACTTGAATCTGTTTAAATTGTCTAGTTCGTTCCTTCCCACATCTGCTTAGGGACCAGTGCAGGAGTGTTCCCTATGACAGATCCTCCGGTGCTCTAGTCCTGTTCTTATGACTCACAAAATGGATGCCCCAGCCATGTCTTCGGGGGAGACTATTACCGGTTTAACAGACATCACATTAGGAAATATTTCCAAATATTTAACTGAAATTTCCTGTTGTGGAGCACCACAAATTCCCAGGTCATGAGCTTTAAACCTATGGGAAATTGGCTGGTTCCCATGTGGATAACAGCAGAGACTATGAGCACGCTTGGGATCTGTAGGGGCAAGGAAAGGACATGAGTGTGGGACACTGAAGACTTTAACACCAGAAAGGTGAGGCAGATCAGGTACCTTGTCTGGAATGAGGCTGCTTTGGCCGGTACCTGGACATTTTTTTCATCTCCATTTTCTATGGTTACCAGTAAGTCCTCTCTTGTCTCCCATCCTTTGCTTTTTGAAACTCAGACAGATATTCACAGACTGTCCTTTTCACTTAGCTTGCCTCCCAGTACCAGCCTCAAACCTAAGGAGGATGGTAGATGGGAATTAAAAACAAAGCATCTGTCCCAGTAAGGGAAAGCATAAACAGAGGCACAAGTAAAAATGTTAAAAGGTAGCTCTGAACAGGCATGGACCTGACATGGGGTTTGTCCAAGATGCTGGGAGACGAACAGGTGAGGGAGAAGAGGCATATCGGACAGATACAAAATCAACAGAGAGACAGACTGCCCAAGAGACCAGAGCTCAGGAGGATCACAGACATTCCCCTCTGGGCCTAACTTTAGCTCAAGATGATTTGGGGATATGTGGCTTGCTCCCTGACAATCAGATCCAGAACTCACATTTTTTAGCATCTCTGGATGTACAGATTATTAAAGCAGAGTCTGTAAATTCAAGCTGCATAAAAAGATATGTGAGGGAGTGGACAAGGCCCAGAGGCCCCCTGCTGGAGGCTTCAGGGTCCTGCCACACTTGTCCCAGACAGAAGCGGAAGAAAAATCCTCCAAGCTGCATAGAGGGGCTTGAGGGGAAGCAGCCAATGAAAGAAGCTGCAGAGAGCAGCCAATCAGGGCACAGTAGGACTATATAAAAAGAGCTGCAGAGCAGGGCTGCAGTTATTTGATGCTTGAAGTTGAAAGAGAGAGAACTTGGCTGGTTGGGTGAGTAGCAGGTCCATGGGCAGCTCAGAGTGAGCAGGAACTAGGGAAGCTAAAAAGCTGCTTCTGGCCATGTGCTGGGAACTGAGCCCGGGAACAGTTGCAGGGAGATGCTGTCTTTAGGGAGGAAGCCTTGGCAGTATGGTATCAGGGCAGGGAAAAGATAAAGACTATATACCCCAGGAAGAGGTTACTCTATTCTACCTACAAACCGTGTGCGAGACGTGGTCTGAGCTGAGTCATTGAAAACCCACATGAGGAACCACCAGCAGGGGTCACCATAAACAGACTGCAGATATAGCTGACCAGCAGAGGGCATGCAAATTGGTGCTGCCTCATTACATCTTGGTATGAGAAATGGGATCTTTGGCCTAACTCCTAATTAACAAAGGGTGTGACCATAGAGGAGGTGATCTGCCTGTTGGTGATAGAGCAGCAGAATCATACCCAAGCCCTTGCTGATGAAGCTGATAGAGATCCAGCAGAAACAACAGAAGACCCAGTTTGCAACAACAGTGGTGGCATAACATACTCTCTGATCCACAGGAGTGGATTGAGAGACACTTGAGCCATGTCATACCTTGTAACATAGAGTTTAGCAGGTGGGAGGCCTGAAGCCCAGCCAATAGAGATGTTATGGATATAGCAGCTGGGGCATTTAAGGAGGGCTTGCCCTTTCAGGAAATGTGACAGGGCAAGATATGACTGATTTTATCGTGGACAGGTGACCACATAGAAAGGTTTTGCCCTTTAAAGAGCTAGGGTTGCAGCAAAGGGGAAGGTAAGGGCTCCAAGAACAGACTGGAAGAACGGGGGATACCAGCACAAATCCTGAGATGCTAGATGCTCCAGAACTGACAAGGGAACTGGGCAAAAGTGACTGTTGGTAGGACGATAGTAGGGCTATTGCAAAGGCCCTCAGAGATACAGAGCCCACGGCCAAAACAAGGGCAGAGATGGTATGTTTTGCTTGTGAGGTGGCAGGGCATTTAAAGAGAGCTTGTCCACTCAGAAAAAAGATGCAAGAAGGGGAAAAGGACATACAAGGCAAGACTTGGATAGTCAAATATTGGTTGGGTTTCTTGGCCTGCGTGTAGAAGAGACCAAGATAGCAGTCTATGACTGGGAGAGCCCCCCCAGCAGTAGAATAAAGTTGAGACCCAGGCAAATTTTCAAGGTCACCTATTGAAAACCAGGCTAGACGTCACAGTGAATAGGTTACCCTAAGAGCTCAGGCAGGGTCATCCCAAGGGAAAGAGGCAGAGCAGGGTGGTTCTGTGAGTTCCCTTCCAAGCACTGATGTACTAATTGAGCAGCAGGAGTCAACAGAAGATGATGTGGAGGCTCCCAGGTGCCAGAGAGAACAATTGGCCATGGATCTCCAGTTAGCTAAGGAGGAGAAACAGCACCTGCTCTATTTGGTATAGGTCCTCGAGACTGAAGTGAAGGTTTGGCATACAGTGAGGGACAAACTGTGGCACACAGAGTCCCTGAAGATCAGGAAGCTAAGATGCTTTTAAAATGCTCTCCATGTAGGAGAGACCTAGAAGTGTAGGGGCAAAATTTAAAAGAAGCAAAAGATGGATAGAAATGAACGCTTTCTAGGCAGAGGCCTGGTAGGGAGAAGTCTCTGAGCAAGCAGGGCAATAGACAGCAGTAGAGCCACTATCCCCATCCCGACTGAGGGGGAACTGTGTGAACAGTGTGAGACTGGCTGCTCTATTCAGCCTATCGGGACCCTATAAACGGAGCCGCAGAACAGCGCAGCAGTCACATGCTGCCTGGAGGTGAAGGAAAGAGGAGTGGCTTCCTGGCTAGTTTTGAAAGAGCAAAAGGCCCACAGCTAGCTTACTGCAGGCATAGCCAAGGGAGCCAAGGAGCTCCTGACTGGCTTCTAAGACTAGCAAGGACTGAGTCTTGAGCATTATAGCCATGTCCCAGGGCCAGGAGAAAGTGAAGTGTATACACTCTGGAAAAGGGTTCGTTCTGTTCCACCTACAGACAGTGTCATGGAAGACCCACCAAAAGGGGGGTAGTCATGAGCAGGGGGTGCCATCCTATTACATGGACCAATGGTTGTAGGCCCACACGTGACAAATGAGGGGGCACTTGTTAGAGGTGGATGCACCATATTACAAAAGAGACTTCCACACTATATGTTTTATATCTTTTTCTTTTAATCAGGTGGGTAGAAGTATCTCCTCTCTTACTGAATGCAAAGTGCTCAATAGCCTTCCCTACCTCTTTCTGTGTCTTAGGTTATTCATGTTTGGGGGTGGGGGGCAGCAGCCATTCTCTTGGTAGAAGGGCAAGGGAAGTGGGGGGGGGACTTTTGATGGTGGTTTGGAGGAAGGGTGGAAAGAAGAACTGAATATAATTTATACTCTTCCTGGGTACTGTAAGGGGTAAATCATCTACTACAAATGATGTGATGCAGCAGGCTTCCGGGTCCTGACGACACAAAGCATGGAACTGTTGTGACATCTTCGCCTCCCATTATTACTGACATCCCAGACTCTCATCATGGGACAAAGTTCCCTCTTCTGACAGTTTCAGTTTTGGCTGGTGAGGCTTTTTAAACCCAGCAAGAGTCATCCAGCTTTTTGATAAGCTTTTGGACATCTTTTGGAGATTTAAAAGTGGAAATCTCCTCACTGATGGCTGAGGCCCCCTGAAGTGAGTGCACTTCCCCTTCCAACTACGCCAGAAAGTAGATTGCATTTTTGAAGAGCAAAAACTGGGGAGTTTTGCTCAAGGTATCACAGAGACACATTTTAGTGAGGCATGAGGGAGGCTTGTGGGCAACAGAAAGAAAGATTCCCTCTTCCTCCACCACCTTTAGGATGAAAAACTGGAACGTTTTACAGTAAGGGGCTGGGGAGCAATATGGAGTTGTCTGTCATCCCCCCCCCCCCAAACCAGCTTAGCCACATCGTCATTCACCAATCAACTCAGTTTTCCTGGACTCAGTCTAATCAGCCCCCTTGCTCCCTCCCAGTTCAGAACCTCTCTGACCTTCCTCAACTCTCCCAAACCTCTCCCAACTCAGCACCTCTCCTCCTTTAAGGCTGAGAAACCTGCCTCCTTCCAATTTCCCATCAACTGCTTCGCAACTGAGAACCACCACTCTCTCCCACCCAACACCCCACAGGCCAGGACATCCCACCCGCTCTCTGCACATCGACGCAAACACACACATCTGTAGGCACTCAGAGTCCTTCCCTCTTACCCGTGATGCCCACCAAGATCGGAAACCTCCCCTCCTTCCTGTTAGATGTGAAGGAGTAGGGTTGCAGGGAACAATATGCTCTCAATTAACCTCAGACAAACCTGCATTCCCTTCTCCTCCCTCTGCTGTATAGTCCATGTAGCACAGTGCACTCAGCTATAGTGTTTCTGTCTGTTCTAAACAAAAATAAGGAGGCCTGTGGCACTTAAAGACTAACAGATTTATTTTTCGCATGAGCTTTTGTGGGAGAAAGTCCCACTTTGTCAGATGCAAGCTCATGCGAAAAATAAATCTGTTTTTAAGTGCCACAGGACTCCTTGGTTTTTTGGGTTTTTTTGCTGGACTAGACTAACACAGCTGCCCCTTTGGAACTTGTCTGTGCTAGCCTTACTGCACCCTGTACTTGTATTCCCAAGTCTGTGCCCTCACCTTCACCCCTCAAGTACTCCCCTAGGGTAGCCAGGTGTACTGCAGCCTCCAAGGGCTTAAAAAGGCATCAGTCCCACCTGGTGTCCCTGTGCAGTACATAAGCCACGCTACGTGGGCCCAATAGCACCTAACACCAGTTGCACCTTGATGTCCACAGGCCTGGGTAGACAGGCAGCATAGTAGTTCAGTAGCATGCCAACTGGGCCAGTGCAAGTTGATACCTCGGCTCCCTGAAGCGCTCCTCTCTCAAAAAGAGGATCTTTCAGAGCCAGTCCCAGTGTATGTTAGCACCCAAATGATCTGTGCCCTGGACACTGGATGCTCAACAGTTAAAAGTTCTGCGCACACACACACACAGAACAACATCCCATCTCATAAAACACATTTAGCTTGGGGTGAGAAAAACTGGCACCCAGCACTCACTCCAGCCAGTGCAATTTGGAGGCTGAATTTCCCTCTAATTAGTTGGTATTTGCCATAACAACTATTATGTTTCTGGTTCTAAAGTCCTGAGGACAATGGTTCCTTATTTCCTACCAAAAATAGTGAGTTGCTATTTATTCCCAGCCGCACCTCTCCTCTTCCTAATTCATACTGAAAGAAGGCATCACTGAGTGCTGTGATGGGAAACATTGGATTATTTGGACATAAATTAAGACAGCCAAAACCTTCAATTATTTTTTACTGTATATCCTGCATCCAGATGTTTACCTATTTCTCAAAGTGCCCAGATAAATATTTCCTCTCTGAACACAAACAGAGGCTCAAAGCTATTTGAAACCAGACACTAATGTGCGGGTGTGTGCCTCAAATTACACTTGCTAAGCCAGGCACTGCATTCAGTTACAGCAGTGTAAATTGAGAGTGAGTCCAATGGGCCAAGTGTATGCCTGGTATAATTCCACAGCAGTTATTCTGGATTTGCACTAATGTAACTAGAATCAGAATCCAGCCTGCTTCTTACACCTTTGCACTAGTATAACGCTTCAGATCCTGCTGCGCTTGCAAGTTGAAGCTTTGATGCAAGGATCTCAAAATGCCAGAGGGCAAAACCTGGTGTTATTTCACTGGTGTGTTAGTGCCACTGAACTCAGAGGCTAAGAAAGTAAATCTTGCCGCTAGTCTGCTGGTACGTGGTTCTTTCAGTACACTGAGGGCCAGATGTGGAGGATCTCAGTTACACCACTGTAAATCTTGAGCGACTCGGACAATGTAAATGAGACCAGACCCAATCTTGAATATGCAGAAGCTCGTGTGCTGGGAATGTGAAGTCTGGTATGTATGAGTCCTACTGCCCTCTGAATGTGTATCCTAAGGACTAGGGAAGGGACTTCCTTTACTAGACTGAGTCCTCGGCATTAGGTTCATCAGCCCTGTCTTGTGTGTTCCTCGCTTTTGTGCATTTAATCCCACTTTTCACTGGCCTGAATTCCCTAATCAGACTACTTGGCATCATGCAAATGAGTTCACTTTGTCTCCCAACTCCACTGCCTTTATGGACTGGCATCAGGACTCCCAGGCTCAGACTGGTGCCAGATTTAATCTGCAGGTTACTGGCCACAAGATTTACACACCTCTAGCGGCCAAGGTTCATGCTCTCAGCATATTAGGTTGCAGCCAACAGGGCCATAATGACAGAATTCAAGGTGGGTGATATATCTTTTGTTGGATCAGCTCCTGTTGGTGAGGGAGATAAGCTTTCAAGTTTACACAAGAATTCTTCAGGAAGCACCAAAGTGTGTCTTTTTCACCAACGGAAGTCAGAACTGGCCTCCATGGCTGCCTGGAAAGCACGTCTCTCTCATCAAGAGAAGCTGCTCCAATAAAATATATTACCTCACCCCCCAGAGCCATAATGCCGGCTTTTGCCGCCTGGGGCACGTTCCGATTGGAATGCGCGCCTTGCCATTAGCGGCGTTTGGCGCCAGCGCTGTGAAAGCCGCCCTTTAACAGAGCAGCTCTATTGAGCCACTCCGCACTGCTGGGGGCTTTGCCCCGTTGGCCCTGCCCTTGTTATGGCTCTGCTTCACCCATTTTGTCTCTCTAATATCCCTGGGACCTACAGCCCTATAACCACAGAGGATTCACAATAACAGGCCAGAGTGACCATCACACCAGGGCGCTATTTTCAGGATTTGTATTCCTGGGCTAGTTTCTCGTTACAGCAAGTCCCATGCACTAGCAGCATAAAAGATAAACCTAGCAGGGTGTGAATGCCAGGAATTCACATACAAGCACAGTGGGATTCACACAACAGAAGTGTCAGAATGCATGCTGAAGAGTTGCAACACAGTGGGATGCACTCAACCCTGGCTCAGCTAAACACAAGAGCACATGCAAACAGCTGTACTAACAGCATGAGCAACACTATCATCCGGTAGGAGGAGTTGCACATCAGGGCACTAATGCACAATCCCAGCGCAATGGCATCCAGGCACCAGGTCTTTAGTGCTCCCAGAACAATGGGATAGAGGTACACGAGTTACGGGGGGAAAGCCCTCTGGGATCAGCCTGTCTCCCTCTCCCTTCCCCTGCCAGACTGCTCCCCAGGCTAAGACAGAGATCACCCCCCTGGAAGATCTTTCCTGGTGATTTTGAGCGTTTCCCTTTTCAGCCTCGTGCTGCTATCCGGAGTAATAATGGTTTGTGCAGTGACAGTCCTGGGAGACCCTTTGCTGGCAGTGGGAGGCTCACATGCCAGCCCAGCTGAAGGGGAATCCTCACCTCCCTGGCCTTGGAGGAAGGGGTTTATTTCACTGGGGGAGT
>ML681994.1:3179035-3197808 GCA_007922195.1 Podocnemis expansa | reverse complement strand
CACCCCCTGAACTTCCCAACACCCCTAGTTGTCAGCTAGTAACGGTGCTATGCCAAATAAGCACCCCAACCCTCCCCTTACCCCCCTGAATTTCCCAGCACCCCCCCACTTGTCAGCCAGTAAGTGTTATACCAAATTAGTGAGCACCCCAACACCCCCCAGTTGTCAGCTAGTAAGTGTTATAGCAAATTAGTGAGCACCCCAAATCTCCTCTACACACCCCTGAATTTGCCAATACCCCCTAGTTGTCTGCTAGTAACCCCGTTATACCAAATTACACCCCAACACCCCCAAACCTCCCCTACATCCTTTTGAATTTCCCAACACCCCCCAGTTGTCAGCTAGTAACAGTGTTATGCCAAATTAGGGAGCATCCCAACATCCCCCAAACTTCCCCTAACACCTCCTGAATTTCCCAACACCCCCCCCACTTTGTCAGCCAGTAACAGTGTTGTACCAAATTAGCAACCCTCCCCTTCACCCCCAATTTCAAGTCCTGTGGAGAACACTACTGGGACACCTGGACCTCCTGCAGTCAGACAGGGGGGTGTTGCTGTTAATTTAAATCGTGGGGGTGAGGCACCAAACCGAACCCCCTGGGGAGGAAGGTCCTTTCCCCACAGCTAGGTGCTGGCAGGGCTGCTTTCCCCCCATGTTGTCTGTTGGGGGGCACTGCCTGCCTGGGAAGAGGCGGCTTGCCCTGGGGAGAGCAGTTTGGGGCAGTCGGTGGCTCCTGGGCAGACAGAAGCATGTACATAGTGGCTGTGCACGCTGGTCCGCTGGCATCTGGACTAAGGCTGCTGACGGATTCTCCTAGGTCACAGCTTCACTTACTGTAAACCAGAGATGGGTTTGGACTGGGGGCATAGAACTGGAAAGACACTGCATGCTAGTGCTTATTATCCCCCTGAGCAAGTCATTCCTCGTAAAAACCTCTGTGTTAGCCAGCGTAGGTCTGCTTTGTGCCTGTGTTACGGGCTTATGGACGCAAGCATATAAATCCAGAGGGGGCTGCCTTCTTCTGCAGCATGGGGCACGTGTCGTTTGCTGGTTTGACCTAGAATAAGTGGTGGATTTCTGTGACTTGAAGTCTTTCAATCAGGATTAGAGGACTTCAGTAACTCAACCACAGGTTGTGTGCCTGTTGCACGAGTGAGGTTCAACAGCCTGCAATGTGCAGGTCAGACTAGAAGATGATCCTCAGAGTCCATTCTGCTTTTAAAGTGTACAGGTCTACATGTGAGTGCACACAAACTCACGTGGATGAGAGCAAATGAACACCTGTGCACCCCCCCCCCCTTGCTCTCCTCATGTATACATGTTTGAGTGCACTCTTTTTGTACATAAATCAGAACACATACGTCACCTTGATGTGTATGTTCAACAACAGGCACTTCGTCATGCGTCAACATTCACTTTCTCTCCTGCACCAGCTTCACAAATGCACCAATCTGTGCATTCCACAAGCATCATTGTTTTGACAGTTTATGGGCCTGTGTGCACCAACATAGTCCCATCTCTTTCATGGGTGCCAACACGCATGATAACAAAAATATGCCCATTAGAAGTCTCAATCTCTCATGCATAAACACAAGAAACAGCATATATGTGTGTACGAATACCCTCACTCATTCCCACATACAAATTCTCTTGTGCAATGTCACTTGCAATCAAGTTTGGAGTTAAGATTTTGTGTAAATATGCATGTGCATACAACACTCTTTCCCTGCATCACTGCATTCATGTGAATACTTTCAGACCCACACAACTCGCTTCAGTGTTCTCATGTGCCACTAGCCCTGGTACATGTGTACTCTTCCGCATACGTGTGTGGACACATACCTGTTTTCTCTCCCAGGCATGTGAGTGTGGATGCTCACACCTGCAGCAATGCACACATTCTCATGTGCACCACTTCTTTCCGTGTCACACAGAACAAAATTCTTATGCATGTACCAAGCTACCTGATCCCCTCCTGCTCCAATTCTTTCTCTCTTGCTCACTCAAAGAGCTCTTACTATATGTCAGCATATTCCTTCCATTGACAACACATTTACGCTCACCAATATAATCTGTCCCCTCATCCAATACACGTGGTTGCATATGTTCTGTAACATCCATGTGTGTGCATACATACACCCGCTTTTGTACCAAGATGTACACACACTTTCATGCACATCGGTCTCTTCCCCCTTTCAGTTTCATATGAGCTTTGGTGTGTGAATGGTTTCAGGCATTCACTTATGTAGGGAGACAAGCTCTCTTGTCATTTCCATTTCTCCATGTGCTTGTGTGCATGAACACTGGCAGCACCCTCTTCTTCACTTTGCATTTATGAGCTTTCTCACCCAAGTGTACAAACACTTGCTCTGACTCTCTCACTCACTCACTCTTCCCTTCAGTCATGCACTTATTCGTGCAGAGTGGAATACACTCACAGTCTGAAATGACTGTCAGAGTATTGGTAGCACTTTTGCTTGCTGGTACATGTCCAATAAAGACACAGGCTGGACTCAGTTTACAAAATTCTGGGGGAGTTAAAGTAGTGGAAAACGGGGAAAGAGAGAGATTCTTTTTTACGCTACTGACCTAATTGTGGATTGATATTTAAGGCTGGGCACTGAAGGAATTCTGGTGGCATTTCTTTATATGCCAAATGTTATCACGATACGGAATAAATTACCAAGTGGGGCAAAAACTAGTGTATGTTAGAGTTTATTTTTCTTCTTTTAATGAAATTAGACAAGTATATGGAAGGGAAAGCATTGTGGTGTCTAACTGCCAATTCAGAACATGAGGCAGAACTGGATAGGCAAGCTGGCCTCTCTCCATCTTTGAATTTCCTGTTTCCCATGCTCCATCTCTCATGTGTGTCTTTTGTGCCCAGGAGCGTCAGCGAGGGATTCCTCATTGCTGGAATAGAGTTTTCCTCCTAGCTCACTTTGTGGCTGTAATGGTAGCACCCTCTTGTCTTTAAATATGCCCTGAATTCCCTTTCTTTCTAAGATTCATATATGCTATAATTAGAACTATAGTGTCTTCACATGTTATTAATCACTCACCTTAAGACTGTTGAAGTTGAAAGTATTTTATGGTCTGCTTCTAGTTCACTTTATTATTACCAATTTCAAGCATTTGGATACTCTTTAAGCAGGCCTCAAAATTAAGTGATTGGTTTAAAAATCATGGGGTTTTTTAATTAGTGTTCTTTTTATTTACTTTCAGTTTTTTGAGATTTTAGAATGTACAATGGTAATATTTTCAAGCTTTTTCTTCTGAAACTGCACAAGCTAAAAATGTATCTTGTTTAAATTAAAGCTGAGTGTCTCATATAATCACTTGTGTACAGGAGTTAGGACTCTTAGTAAAATGCCAAATACAGTACTGAGAGACTTGCAATAAAATCACAAGAGATGGTAGTTCTGTTACTCTTCGTCTTTAATGCTCTTTGCATTTCACTCTGGATCAAAAGACTAGTGAATTGCTCATTCTGGTGATTGAGTGCTTCTGCACTACTATGATGCTGTTGAGTATGGCTTTTCAGATGTGCAAGGTAGCAAATCATCATAAATAGCCTATTAATTAGATTTTTTTTCTAATATTGTTCAAGCTAAACTTACACTTAAGTTGGCTGATGGTGTCACTTAAAAAACCATCCCAGAATAACTTGGGAGCATGCAACAAACACTTCTGTAATCCTTTTAAAATCAGGATTCAAATAGCTAGAACTTCCAAGGCAGTGCAGTTTGTGCTAACTGCAGCTCCTATCTGTATTGAGAAAGGAACATAAATTTGTTGGTAAAAGGGAGGCTGGCTTTGCTGAAAAATTGGAGAAGGTAAAGAGGAGAGCCATAGAAGCGGTTTGAGGGCTGGAAAAAGTACCTTATAGTGAGAGACTTAGGAAATTCAGTCTGTTCAATTTATCAAACAGAAGACTAAGGGATGACTTGATTATGAGGTAAAGATACCTTCATGGAGGGGGGCAGGGAGTTGCAGGTATTCTGTTGCTCTTTAATTTAGCAGAGAAAAAAGAAACTGTGGCTGGAAATAAAAGCCAGATACTCAAATTTGATTTAAGGCACACCTTTTTAACTGTGAGGGTGATTAATCACTGGAACAAACTACCATTGGAAGAAATGGATTCTCCATTTCTTAAAATCTTCAGATCAAGACTGGATGTTTTTCTAGAAGATATGCTTTAGCCAAGCACAAATTATTGGTCTCTGTAGCCATAACTGGATGAAATTCAATAGTCTGTATTTCTCACAGGAAGGTAGACTAGATGATCTGATGGCCTCTTTTGGTGTCACAATCCAGAAAACTTCTGTGAAACTTTCTGTGTACAATGAGATGGAGTAATGGGTCACACGGAAGCAGACTGTCATTATTTAGCACAACAGTTTCACATTTCACAGAATAACTATTATCTTATGTATCTTATTTATGAAATCCCTTTCATCCCGAAGTGCTTTCCAAGCTGAAAATAATACACACTACAACCTATGTATACATAGGGATCACTTCATTTATCTTGGGAAGTGCAGCCACCTATAGGGTAAACCATGTCAGTTTTTTAAACAGTCACAGCAACACTCAGGGCCTGTCCTACCATAGAGGCGACCTAGGCAGTCACCTAGGGCACCAGACAGGAGGGGGGCCCCAAGGGCCACTGGACTGGGACCAGGAGCCTATTTTAAATTTTCCCACCCTGCTCCCGCCCAGGCACATAGCCCAGGGCATAGCAAGGCAGGAAGCTCTTCTGGCTGGCTCCGCTCCCAAGAAAAGGTAAAGTGGGGTCTAGAAACGGGACTGAGGGGAGGGAGGGGAGGCAGGCTCACCTGTTTGGGGCCGGCCCATGGTTCATCCTGAGTGGCCTGTGGGCCACCGCTCAGCCCATGCCCTTCAGCTGGCTCATGGTCCGGCATAGCCCATCCCAGCCCGCTTGGCCAGGGTCAGCCCAGCCCCCTGCTTGGCTCAGCACCTGGCTCGGTCAGGTTGGGGGGGGCTAGGAGGGGTAGGAGGGAGGGCCCATCACCTGGCCTGCATGACCTCGACCACCACGGGTGGAGGGGCGGCAGAATCATAGGCACCTAGGGTGTCAAAAACCTTGGGCCAGCCCTCTCAACACTACTTGAGGACAGAAACTGAAAAAGACCATATCTGGTTGAAGCCACGAGGGAATTTAGACAGAGAGAATCAAGTTATTTAGCTGGAAGTTGGCTGGAACAGGAAGAATTTAAATCTTCTACTCTTAACAGAAGGTATCACAAATAGCCATGCCTCTAGTTTTACATCACATCTGAAAAACAGCATTCCCAGCAGGGGTCAGCAATCCCCAGTATGCGTGCCAAACCTGATGTACAGGCCTATGCACAGCAGCATGCAGGGCTCCTGACTTTGTGATGCAGCGAGTGCCCTCCCCACTGGGCCCACCGTGCAGCTCATGTCCCCTGCTGGCCCCACCCCTGTTACCTTTCTGGCCCCACATCCAGCACTTGCTGAGGGTTCAGGGGGCAAACAAACATTGCAGACCCCTGACTCACAACAATATGAGTCCTTAACCTCAGGTTGTGGCGTCAGGTCTGAATTAAGTGGCAGAAGGAAAAGCGCCACTTACGGAATGGCAGCATCACTTCCTGCATTTCCTAGGATGGCTTTCTTCAGTGATCATTCAGTACAGTACAATGTGGTTCTTTGCCATGAGCACCTTGCCTGAGCCCTAGTCTACATTTGGGCACTTTTCGGCAGCGACTTTTTAAGCCACCGATATGCATCAGGGAAAGCCAACTGCAAATCACTTGTGGTCACCTTTCCCCTATGCTCCCTGCCCCCCAGGACTTCTGGGGTCAACTTCCAGGATGGGTGCAGCGAGTTCATACTCACTGTGATCTGCTCCCGGAAGGGTGAACTGACGGTGGCGAATTTGCCACCATCAGGTTAGAGAGACTCTTAGCTTTGCAGTTATCTTTGGACTGTAATTTCACATAGACGCACCCATGAACATTTTTTTCATTTAATAGGAAAACCATGTGGAGAGGTTGGGAATGCAGAGATTAATGGGAAAGAAGTTCCCAGTTTGTCAGTCTGTCCCATAACTTCGCGCTCACTGATGTAGTAGGCTGCAGATTCTTACTGTGGGTGCTCCTCTTGGTACCCAGCAAAAACAGATGGCTAGGTCTGTGTAAATCCCATCTCTTCTGCGGTGTATGTTTACCTGTCTAAATATAACTCCTCAGCCAGTCGCATGCATCCCAGACTGACCTGTTCTCTTGTGGCTGAGCTGTGGGTCTGGCTCTCGCTGCAGCATTTCCTGGTTGCTTTGGGCTCATGGTTTGCAGATCTAGCCCTCTGTCAACCAGACATATTTTAGACACTCGTTCTCTCTCTCAGTCTTTGGGAAGCCAATTTTCTCTGTTCCTAGGTTATTTTTAAACCTGGCCTTTCAGTGAAGAACCTAATGTTTCTCAGGAGTGGAAGGTCCTTATTCACTGTCCTCTGATTGTTCACTCCCTCTCTGAATATATGCAGTATAGAGGACTTCAGGAAACCTCCTGTCTGCCAGTTACAGTTGACTGCAGTTTATGCTGAAACTCTGTTCGTTCCCAAACAGAGACCAGGCATGCTGAGGCAATTCTTCAAGGGACACTGCCTGTCTTTCAGCCTCTCAGAATCTCAAAGACTGGGTTGGCAGATACTTCCCCACTGCATATTTTTTCTCTTTCTATTTTGTTTAGAGTTTGATTCCTTTGTGTTTTACTCTGGAAAACCTTTACATATACCTCCGGCTTTGGAGAGGAGAGGGGAGAAGATGTGTTTCTCTGCTGGGTTGAATTCATTTGTCTTAAACTTCTAATTCAGAGACTACTAGGCATTCCAGTCCAGCCCCACAGCCAAGACTGAAAGATGAAATCATTAATTTCTTACACAACTATGCAAGAGACTCTTGATTCCTCTCTGCCTTTCTGGACATGTTTGGTTGTCTTGTGATTAATGCCATAGCCTACCATATGAGAGAAACGGTTTGATTCTTGATGTGGCAGACTAGAATTCCTTGAACTAATTCAGGCGCGTTGTAGTTCGTGCTCATGTGTTTGGAGTAGAAGTAATTAAGGCTGAGGTTTCACAAAGTGACTTGATTTTGGGTTCTTCTATTTTTGGGTTGTCTTTAGAAGGGCCTGATTTTCAGAGGGTGGGGGCTCAGCACTTTCTGAAAGTCAAGCACCTTTTGAATTGTCTGAAATCAGGTTCTCTAAAAAACCTGCTTATTTTTTTCTTAAAACTGAAAGTGTGAAGGCTTCCTTGATTTCATAGGAGGTTTTCTGGGGAGTCTAAGATGATGTTTATTGCAGTTTCTTACAGCTTAACTGAAGGGCTGTGGGTAGAATATATAGTAAAGAAATTGTTTTCCCAAGCGTTCTTTAGTTGTTAGGGTTATGTAGGCTTTAGTGAAAACAAACCAAAACCCAATATTTTTAAACAGTTTGACTAAAATTCTCTTCCCTTGTCAGTTGTTAGAATTATTTTCTTTTAGAATTATTTGCTTACATGTTATGTCATAGTTTCACTCATGCTTAACCACAGCATCTCAAAGAGAGACAAGATCTAGCTTTTAAAAGTGAAAATAAGGAGGGTTTGCTTATTCACAAAAACTTTGAGACCTTTTTCATACATCGTAGAATAGTGAAAAAGGACACAAACCCAAACTTGTGTCTTTTGGAAATTCATTTTTAAGAGCAGCTTAATCATTTTATGGGTGTCATGTACACTACACTCCTAGTTTTCTGAAAGTTTAGTTTGCATTCAACATAGAAAATGGATGTAATGAACAAATAAAATAAAATTACATAGAAGCTTTGCTTTTACAATTTTAGCCGATCTGGGGTTTCCTAGGATATTTTCTAGCTGACCCATTCACTCTAATCATCCAGGATCTGGGCTCGGTACTATGTCATGGTTTTATTTAGTAACTATGCTGACACTTGTATGTTTGTCTTTTATGGAAAGGTTTGGAATGTCCCAACTAGACACGATCACTGCAGACACAACATGACCTTGGGTTCTAAGAACTTAAGTAAAGTTTTATAGTTCTACCATACAGGTGTTCATGGAATTTCATTATTTTACATACTTTTGATTGTTTACTACTGAAAGCCTATTATTTGAGCATAAATACTAATTCTTGCCAGGGAGTATGAGGTGTATACAATAAACTTCTTCTTGCTATTCTGTAGTCTGAGCGAGTTTACAGTTCCCACTCGCAAGCCTCCATTACATTCTTACACCTTTGCAGATGCAATCTTCTCACCTATGTCAAATTCTTGTTCCATTTCTACAATCATTCCCCATTTTTTACCTCTTCTTAGCAATTCAGTTAGAAGGTTTACAAGTTTAGAGGAGTATAAAGTGACTTCAGCAATAACTTATTAATGCCAGGTAAACTTGCAGCTGGCTAACTTCATTAAATAACAGTGCTAGCTACATAGGTTTCATTTTTTTCTTTAACTGGATGGATTCCTTCTGCATTGATTCTGCATCCTAAGAAAGCATTCCTTATCTGGTGGGTGGGGGATCAATTGGTTGTCTTTATTCAGTTTCATAGTATTTGCCCAGTGGCTTTCAAATTATGTAAATACATTTATTTCTTCCTAACTAGAGTAGGATTCAGATAGCATAAGAACCCCTTGCATGTTCTGGTCCATAATAAAAGCTCTGGTATGCTATATACTATCATGGGACCTTTTAGACCAGGGGGTCTCAAATATGGTGCCCCTAAAGCTATTTCCTGCAGCCCATGGCAACACTGTTGTTACAGATATTTGCAATATTATTATATGAAAAGTTTTCAGTGGTGCGGCCCTCAGGCTAACATACTCGTCCTCATGTGGCCCTCAATCCTCATGTGGCCCTCATAGTGATTTGGCTTTAAGACCCCTGCTTTAGACTAAGGCTTTAAAATGATGATGTTTAGGTCAGGCTTAATCCCCACCTAAACTAGTCACTTCCTAGTGTGGATTCAGGATAACTCCTTTATCACAAGTCTAGGCCTTAACTCAACCTGTTAAAACCGATCTGAAGGTGTTACCCTGCATCTACATTAGGACAGGTGGTAGAGGTTTACAGAGATTCCATTTTCTGACCATCTGTATAAAGTGTATTCCCACTTGTTCTACTGGCTGACTATTCCAGTGATTTGTGTGTGATGACTTGTAATTCATTGCAAATTCAGTTCTTGGTTGTGTCTGCATGGCTGGTTCGGAGTAGGTGAGGGAGGTTAATTTTTCTTACTCTGTATTGTGCTTTCAAAGGACTATCCAGAATTCTTTCCTAAAATAAATGTTCGGTATAAACTGTGATTGTTCATTTACTATGCAACTTCCTACTACATACTGCATATACAAATTAGATCTCTGCTGCCTTTCCAATGTAACTGGAAGATCTCATGTGAAAGCTGGGTGTTTTAAACCTATAACTTGACACAACCTTTTGCTTGGCTTTTGTCCAAACAGGAGTCTTGAAAGCTACCATATATCTTCTAGCTGAGAGGTCATCCCCTCCCTTCAAAAAAGCCCTAAACAAAACACCTTTAGTCCATCCCCCCCCAATCCCTGCCAAGAACTTTTTTTGCCAGGTCATGCACCATTTGTTTCTGAAAACTTTAAGATTCTCCTTACAATTGCTAACACTATCTTCTGAAGCTGCATTAAAGCACAATCCAGAGCCAGACCAACCTCTGAAATAAAACATCTTTCTTTGTTTTGCATTGCTTTGTTTTCGCTCCCCTTCTAAAATGCAATTGGTGCCACCTTTATCACCAAACTTTTGTGTTTGGAGTAAAGACAACAGAAGATTCAAAGGCCGGATACACAAAATTGTGTGTGATATCTATTCATCTACACTGGAAAGAGATGTGTTCTTGAAGGAAGAAAGACCTGTTCTCACAAAAACCTCACCTGTGTATTCTCTTGCAAGACTTCTACAAACTTTACATCATTGGATTAGATCAGGGGTCTCAAACACATGGCCCGCGAGCTGCATGTGACCCCTAAAGCTATTTCCTGCTGCCCGTGACAACACGATCGATACTGATATTTGCAATATTGTTGGATGAAAAGGTTTCAGTGGTGCAGCCCTCAGACTAAACTAGTCCTCGTGTGGCCCTCTACTAGTCCTCATGTAATCCTCATGGTGATTTGAGTTTGAGACCCCTGGGTTAGACTGTTGATCAGTAAAGCTAGGTCACTATCTCAAACTTTCCCACTAATATTTTCTAGAACGAACCAACTTTATTCAGGTTGGCTGGTTTTGTACAATTTTATATGTGATCACCACTAATGTTTTAGCAAATGAGTTTACTGGCAGGAATGGTCACAGAAACTGTACATTATAAGCAAATAATTTTGATGGAACTTGTATTTTGAAGTTATAAATGCAAATATTTGCGTCAGAAACCTGATTCTAAGAGTTGTGTTGCTCCATTTGGGGAACAGAAACCATACCCTGTCAACTGTGTGTGTTCAATCAAAGCTAACCTACCAGCTCAAATGTCAGTTATCATGCAGTTACAACAAAATGTTCACAAACAATCAACATACCAGGAATTATTTGTAGGAATTCTCTACCAAGTAATTTTGGAAGGTAAATTTGAGAAAATTATAAATTGCTGGAACTGGAGTTGCTAAAAGCTGACCGCGGGGCATTTGCGGTCAGCTTCCCCTGATGTATATCAGTGGCTTAGAAAGTCATTGGCAGATAGGCAAGGTATTTTACGTGCCTTGCGTATCTGCTGTTGACTACCACCAAAAAGCCCTGTAAATATAGACGAGGGCTAGGTAATCTCTGTGGAACACAGTTGCTTCCCACAAGAAATCTACTTTGTCACTGGAAAAAGTTAGTTGGTAAAGTTCTATCATTCTCAGCAGTCCTTGCACTTGTGGTCTGAGTTGCTAAAGCTTTTTGAGGTAGTAGCCACACTCATTTCCAAGCCCCATTGTAGCCTCTGTTTGAGGATAAGAAAAGTGACAAGAAAAATGACGCTGTATTTTATATTAAAAGCTTCCGACCTAATTGTATTCTGCCTAGTGCTGAGTTCCCCTCACTGGTGTGGAAGGTTCCCAGACTTCTGTTAGGTCAGTGCTACAGGCTGAGGCCCTTAGTTTGGTTCCTCTGTTGAGTGGAGGGAGAAGCCTTGTTCACGCAGCTGTAGAGCAGTGTTTCCTAACCGGTATGCCATGGCACACGGGTACGCCATCAGATCTGAGCAGGTGTGCCACAAATTTTTTGAAAAAACTACTCAAAGAGCTCTGATTTGGCTCTTTGGCACATGAATATTCATGAGTTTATTTGGAAACTATATGGTGGTGTGTCTCAAAATAATTAAAGGTAGCAAGGTGTACCACGGCAGAGATGATATTGGGGATCACTGCTGTAGAGACAAGTCTTGAGCAAACTATGTGCCCCAACATCCACATTCTCTTCCAATAGGTAATGGATTATTTTCCATGTTGAAAAAAAATCCCTTTTGTTTTAAAATTGTTCAATGTCTAGTTTACTTCCAAATGGTCAAGAAAAACTCAGGTTAAGGTTGTCAAGCCATAAATTTTGAGCCCTGCATTTCTCATTGTACTGTAGGTAGCCGCATGTCCCATAAAGCAGGGCTGCACTTTCCTTTATACAGAGAGGGGGAAATTATGATCTGAAACAGATTCCCCCAGACTACAAAGCCCCTTCTGCATTATCTGCAGCTCCCTCCCCACTTTTAATGTGGTATAAAGTATAAATTGTCACAACTATAGAATTGCGGGTGCTTTATTCCTCCCCCATCCCACCCACACCAAAAATATCTTTGTTTTGGGGCTGTCATGAAAAAAAAAACGAGAATGGTCCAGTGGTCAGGATGATGGTGTAGGAGTAGGGAAACCAGCACTCTGTTCCCTGTGAGGTACTGGGCAAATTTTTTAAAATGTGTTTGGGTATATAATTTTTTGAAGTATTTAAGCATATAAAGCTGCAGGCAAAAATTTTTAAAGGTATTTAGGTATAAAAAGATGCAGGCAAGCACCTAGTGGGTTTTCAAGGGTGTCTAAGTAGGTTAATTCACTAAATTCCATTGAAAGTCAACTAAGTTAGGTGCCTATCAGGATTTACATGGGTGCTTAGGTACCTAAATACATTTATGAGCCTCTCTGTGTCAAAGTTCCTGCCCTGTACGTTGAGGATAATAGCACTTCCCCATATCACCTTCTGAGGTAGGGTAAATACATAAGAATGTGAAGCACTCAAATAGTATGGTCATGGGGGCCATCTAAGAACTTAGTCAGAGAATTCGTGATATATCCCCTTCTCACTCACTCTTCCCTCAAGTCTTGGGCAACTGCTGTAAATATAATCCATTATGAGGAGCAGATGTCCTATCAAATGCCTCCAGACACTGCTTCCGGTTCTTGTGCTGTCTTTTTCTGCACCCAAAACCCATATGGCTCTTGGAGGACACACAAAAATCCTCTTTTCCCTCTTTCTTTCCTTTCTTGCAGAAGAGAGGGTCTGTGGGAAATAAAAAAGAAGTGAGGGTGACCTGGAATTCAGGCAGTCTGCCTGGGTCAAACTTTTGGGTTTAGTTTAGACAGGATACACCTCCAAGCTCCAGCTGCTTCTCAGGGGTCCTGCTGCTCTGCAGCTTGTTGCAGTCTGGGGCAGAGCAGCCTTTCTCTTGTTCCTGCGGCAGGTTTAAGCTTCCTCCCTCCAGGCAGAACAAGGCCTGTACATGTGCCCAAGGCCAGCTCATGGATTTTTGGCACTTTAGGCAAGCTATGACTTTGGTGCCCAGTTCCACATTTTATAAGAAATAATATATTTTTTCAAATAGATGATAAAAATCAATTCTGTCTAATTTGGTATCTCCCAAAGCCTGGCGCCCTAGGCAACCACATAGTTCACTTATATGGCTGGCCTGGCCCTCGGTGTGCCTAGTTGGTGTTGAGGCCCAGAGGAGCTCATTAATGCCCTCTCTGGCTGTCACAGTGTGCCCCTTCAAAGGCACAAATCTGCTATATGGATAAACCAGGGATCTCAAACTCAAATCACCACGAGGGCTGCATGAGGATTAGTAGAGGGCTGCATGAGGATTAGTATGGTAGCCCAAGGGCCGCACCACTGAAACCTTTCCATACAATAATATTGCAAATATCGGTAATGATGGTGTCAGTGAGGGCCGCAGGAAATAGCTTTAGGGGCTGCATGTTTGAGACCCCTGGGATAAACTTAAACCTTTGCCTTCTAGGGTCTGCTCACAAATCCTGTGTTCACTGACCGACCTGAGAATGAAAACTGACTCATGGTTCAAGTTCCTTGTGTTTTTTTTTTTTTAAAAAACAAAACCAACCAACCAAACAAAAAAATATCCAAACTAAACAGCAGAAGAAATGAATTATTTGCCTTTCTGTTCAAGTCTTTGGTTTGTTCTGCTCAACCATTTGTGCCCTTGCTGCATTTTGGGAAGGGCATACATTAAGCTAAATATATCTGATCTCTGCTTGAAATGAGTTATGGGGCACCTTTTTTTTAGTTAAGTTCACATAGAAACTAAGTATTAATTTTCAGACATGGGCGGGATACACTGGTTAGTTGACTTGTACAGGATTTTTAGTTCAGATCAGCAGCTTGTCATTGAAAGAGGGAAATAAAACCTATGTCTAAATGGAAAACAAACTAGTTTTAGTTACAAAAATAAAATTGGGATGGCCATATTTTTCCTCTTCAGCAACCAATAAGAACCAACCAAGGGATGTATTTGGACAAGTTGCCTTAGAAAAACAAAAGTTCATAGCTTAAACACATTGGTTTACTGAGTAAAGGAGTTGTATGCTACTAAGTACTCTTAAGGGATCAGAAAGAGCTACAGTCATGGTACCAAACTGTCTCCTGTAGTCAGAAGAGGCCTTTGGCTATTGGGGGCCCTAAGCTAAGATCCATTGTGGGGGGCATCCCATAGGCCCACAGCCCCCCCCCCCCCAGGTCCCAGCTCCCCCACCATGGACCCAGCTTCTCTGCCACTGGCCCTGGTCCCCCCACCATTGCCCCAGCTCCTGGCCCTAGCCCCTAGAGCCAGCTCCTCTTGCTGCCGACTGAGGCAGATGCAGCTTTTGGGGGAGGTGAAACAGGTGACAGGGCCCCCTTCTGCTTGTGGCCCTAAGCTTTTGCCTGCTTTGCTGACCCCAAAAGCCGCCTCTGCCTGTAGTCCTTGCATTTGCTGTTGTGGAGGGACACAGAAATTTGTACATCTAAGAAATTCATAACAGTCAGCGAAGTGAGGTGACTTGGCAGCTAACGCCTTTAAAATTTGTTTAGGCCTGATTCTCATCTCTGTTTCAGATGAGTGCTTCCTGACTGACTTCACTTTGAGAACAGCATCAAGCTCTGTGGTTGACTGTTTAGTTGGTGTACAAAATATGTTTAAAACTCAGACTGCCCAATATCCAGCTTTATTTTTATCGTAGACTTCTGATGACATGTAAATCACAAGAGTGAAACTATCCTGTGTTTCTAGATTACCACTGCTGCAGTACCAATCAAAAACTGCAGAACTCCTCACTAAAATAAGACACCTATAAAACTAGATTTCCCTAGAAGGAGTCAATTGTTAGAGTAGGGGACTGAGAATCAGGCCTCCTGGATTCTATTTTAAGCTCTCTAACTTTGGACAAATTTGTGTATCTCATTTTTTTTCCCCCAATATATAATGCCTGCCTCATTACACCATTACAAATTAATGTCTGTGAGGTGGTGCAGAAAGTGTAGGTTAATATCATCTAGCTCATTGCAGTTTATACTCTGTGTAACATAGTGTTGTTGAGAAGAGAGGCTGTGCTATTTTTCTTCGGTCCTTTTTGTGGACTGTGACTATCCTAGTTCCAAAGGGGCAGCCATGTTAGTCTAGTTCAACAAAACAAGCAAGGAGTCCTGTGGCACTTTTAAAGACTAACAAATTTATTTATCGCAGGAGCTTTTGTGGGAGAAAATCCCATTTCATCAGCTGCTTTGAAATTTGTGACTATTCTGTCTCTTTAGCTATGCTGTCCTATCCTCCTTGTAGCTGTTCAGGGGGGGGCAGCTGGTAAAATAATAGGCTTTTGCAGACATTATGGTACAAGCTGTCCAGCTCTGTCTCTTGAATGTTCTCTTCTTTAGTCCTAAATAATAACACTTAGCACTTTACATCTTATAAGTCAGGGGTCTCAAACTCAAATCACCATGAGGGCCGCATGAGGACCAGTCCAGGGCTGCAAGAGGACTAGTACATTAGCCCAAGGGCTGCACCACTGAAACCTTTCCATACAAGGCTATTGCAAATATCAGTAATGATAATGTCATTGCAGGCCGCAGGAAATAGCTTTAGGGGCCACATGCGGCCCGTGGACCATGTGTTTGAGATCCCTGTTATAAGTGAGGATCAAAAAACTAATGGATCTTCACAACCTCTTTAGGTAGACGTTATCATTCATATTTTGTAAATGAGATGAGGAAATGGGATCATAGAAAGATTGTGTCTCACCTCAGGTCATGGTCTAGTTGGCACTTAAAAATGAGATCATCCCAGCTACATCTCTGAGGGCTGTGAAAAATTTTGCACCCTGCCAAATGTCATTAAATCAACCTAACCCCAGGTGTAGAAATGGCTCAGTTGATGGAAGAATTCTACTTTCTCTGGGAGAAGTGGATTAACTCTTCCTGATGATATGAGAAGTGTCTACACAATAGTGCTGCCAAGGCACGACTGCAGCACCAGAGCTGTAAAATGGGTGCCCCTTGTGTAGGCATACCCTGTGTCACTGACACAGGCAGGTTTAGAACACAGGAGCATGTGGCTCTTTTGATTCCTATGATGAAAAGTGAAATTGTTTGACGCAGTCAATGCCTATGGAACAATAGTAATATTACATAAACCCTACATCACTGAGTAATAATGCTATAATTATGTATTAACTTTGGCAACAATCTGATACTCTACACTATTAATAAAGGTATTGACATTAAAATCAGCATCTGAGTTCTTGCCGGTCTGAGCGCAATTGGTGGATTTTGGAGTTTTGATCGTCAGATCAGGGTTTCATCATATAGACACTGAAGCCAGGTGGTAGCCATGATTTGGGATCCAAGGGAAAGCAACAAATAGATGCACAATGAGAGGATAATCTCTGTGGATTCTGAGACCCCAAACTAATGTTGCCTAACCTCATGGGCAGACCTTTCCTGCTGTGGGGTTACGAAGTAGCAGAACGCGCAAAGAAGCACTGTGGGCAGGAGAAGCGCTATGATCTACATGCATTCCCTCATCCAGATCTCCATGCAGATGTGTACGTGAAACAGTATTTAGATTTTTTTTTTTGAAAGTCGCTGTTCTCACTTCTATTTTTAAGGGGCCTCTTATTTCAGTGGCCATGAGGATGGGTCATAAATACAGGGCAGTAGTTTTAAGGAGCAACCCCAGCTTATGACAGCACTCCACTCTTAGCCATGAGAGCATCAGCAGCTATCGAGGACAGCATGTAGCTTTCTACTGTGAGTAGGGAAGAGGATTAAAACAAGAAAGAAGGTAGCTGGGGTTTAAAAAGACAGGAGTGAAAGAGCAAATGGACAGAAAAGAGAGTGATGTGGCAACTGATCAGCAGTTGGGGCATGGTGCAAGAGAATACAGAGGCCACCAGTTACTGCACTCAGCTACCACAGTGATGAATGTAAGATAAAGACCCAGACTGAGAAGTGTATATGTCAAGGAGTGGAGTTGGGGGGAGGGGTTAGAATTAATGTAAAAAGTTGTGACCCTCTGCTGTAAGCTGTCCCCTCTTAGCACTGATTTGCTCTCCTGCGTTTTGCTCCCCATTCCTCCTGCTCTGTCATCTCAGGCTATAATTCCCTAAATTAAGCAAGATGGAGCTAGGTAGAACATATCTAAAGAAAACCCACAGGGTGAGGAAGTGGTGAAGGATATGCCTTTTTTTTCTGTTAGTACTGAACCAATGTCCCAGCAGGGAGGTAGGGATTACTGGTCTGTTGGAGGGTACTATCTTTCCCATGGGATATAAAATTAGGGGCCTCACTGTTTATAGTCATTAAAGATGCCAGACCACTTTTCACAAAACTAGGGCCATAATCCCTAATATCCTGCCCAAATTTACCATATAGGTAATTACACAAGTTCCAAAGGGGCAGCCGTGTTCGTCTAGTTCAGTAAAACAGAGTCCTGTGGTACTTAAAGACTAACGGATTTAGTCTTTAAGTGCCGTAGGACTCTTGTTGATAATTATACAGTCTCCCTAAACTCCTATAGTTTCAAGCAGATATTCTTTACTTTCTAATTTGTGTCATGTGCTATTGAGCAGCTGCTGTGTTTCACCCCCAGGAATAGGAGCATTATAACGGTCAGTAAAATAATCTTTACATGTACAGTTTGTAATAGACTTGTCAAATGCTTTTGAATCTTTAGATGGAAGGTGCTATTTAATTATCAGTGGTATAATGGTATCATATATCCAGGGTTCACTAAATGAGAGCCAAAAGCTGGTCACTTATAACTCACCATTGCTCACACTTCATCTCCAAGCCCATGCAGAGCCAGGAGGGTTCCTAAAGTCCATTTAGGAACCTCCCTGGCTATATCTCAGTTATCTGAGCATATGGAGATACTGTCTACAGAGAACTACAATGGCACATCAGAGCTGGGACCGATGCACTTATTTCTCAGCCAAGAGCAAGGTTTGTGCCTTACTGCTGTATTTTCTTTTTCTGGCATTGGTTGATGTCAAACAGCAGAGCATTGCCTCTTACGCTTGTGTGAACTCCCATGTGAAATGTGTGGTGCAATACTGTGCTGCTCTGTTGCTCCCTTTTTCTGTTGCCTGACCTTTAGGCCTGCTCCTTAGATGAAGAAAGGCCAATGGTGCATGGAGATGTACTCAGTCTGATCCCTTTAAGGACTAATGGAATCTTTGCCAGGTTGGGACACTTTTCTTTTGGTCACCTGATGGCAAAAAGAAAAGGTTGCAGAAATAGAAAGGATTCAGGAATGAGTGGTGAAAATGCTTAGAGGTATTGAGAGACTGAAAAGATTAGGACAGGGGTAGGCAACCCCAGGCACATGTGCTGACGATGGCATCCAAGCCCATTCAGAGCAGCATGTGGCACCCTCTGCGGTATCACAGAAATTGCCACTTCTGCCGCTAAAAGCCACTCTGGGCAGCTTCCTTCTGGTGCAGCTGGGACACAGGGTCCTACCATGCCTACGCCTCCATGTGACACAATAAAAAGCTGCCCAGAGTGGCTCCTTTCTGTAGTGTGGTGCTCCCCAGAGGAGCCACTCCAGGCAGCTGCTTTCTGCAGCATGCCTGGGAACCACTGAAAGATGCCGCTTCTTTTTGTAGCATGTCCCTGTCCCCAGGCACACTGCCAAGATGAGCCACTCTGGGTGACTTCTTTCTGTGGCATGCCTGGGAAGCACTCCCACTTCAGCCATGACTGCTGCTGAATTTTCAGGCAGCTGCCACATTTTTTCAGCAGAGGGGGCTGCCAGCACCAGCTGAGGGTTGGGGAGGAAGGACTGGCACAAGGGTCAGCAGAGGTTGCCAACTCCTGGATTAGGAGAACATAAATTAGAGACACAATGAGTAAGAGAGGGCATAACAAAAATATACACATTAATGTGCTATGTGCAGAAGTAAACAAGGCATTCCTCTGTGTGTGTGTGTGTGTGTGTGTGTGTGTGTGTGTGTGTGTGTGTGTGT
>ML681994.1:3158284-3179025 GCA_007922195.1 Podocnemis expansa | reverse complement strand
TGTGTGTGTGTGTGTGTGTGTGTGTGTGTGTGTGTGTGTGTGTGTGTAAAAAAATTCCCCTCTCACCCCTATGGGTGGTATGTGTCTTCCTCAACCTCGGGTCCTCTACCAGAGGCCTGGGAGTTTGAGGGTTCTGCGCACTATCTTCGCTGTTCCGAGCACTGCACTCTTCTGGACAGAGAGCTCTGATGTTGTTCCTGGGATCTGTTGGAGCCACTCTCCCAGCTTAGGAGTCACAGCCCCGAGTGCTCCTACCACCACTGGGACCACTTTGGCCTTTACTTTCCACATCCGTTCTAGTTCCTCTTTCAGGCCCTGGTACTTCTCTAGCTTCTCATACTCCTTCTTCCTGATGTTGCTGTCAGTTGGCACTGCTACATATATCACCACCACTGTCTTCTGGTCCTTGTCTATTACCACGATGTCTGGTTGATTGGCCAGTACCTGCCTGTCTGTCTGGATCTGGAAGTCCCACAGAATCTTAGCCCTGTTATTCTCCACAACCTTCTGTGGAATCTCCCATCTGGTCTTGGGAGGGTCTAGCCCATACACTGTGCAGATGTTCCTGTCCACAGTGCCAGCTACTTGGTTGTGCCGTTCAGTGTATGCTGTTCCTGCCTGCATCTTACATCCTGCCACTATGTGTTGGACTGTCTCTGAGGCCTCTCTGCACAGTCTGCACCTTGGGTCCTGTCTAGTGTGGTAGACCCCTGCTTCAATGGATCTGGTGCTCAGTGCCTGTTCTTGTGCTGCTATGATCAGTGCCTCAGTGCTGTCTTTTAGTTCAGCCCTTTCCAGCCACTGGTAGGATTTCCCAATGTCAGCCACCTCAGCTATCTGTCAATAGTACATCCCATGCAGGGTCTTGTCTTGCCATGCCACTTCTGCTTGATCTTCCTCCCATGTCTGCTGCTGCTGCCTCAGGCATTCTCTCAGCAGCTCATCTTTGGGTGCCATCTTACTGATGTACTCCTGGATGCTGTGGGTTTCATCCAGGACAGTGGCTTTGACACTCACCAAACCCCGCCTGCCTTCTTTCCGGCTGGCGTACAGTCTCTGGGTGTTGGATTTGGGGTGGAAACCTCCGTACATTGTGAGGAGCTTCCGGGTCTTCACATCGGCAGCCTCCATGTCCTCCTTTGGCCAGCTCACTATACCGGCAGGGTATCTGATGACTGGTAGGGCGTACCTGTTGATGGCGTGGATCTGGTTCTTCCCATTGAGCTGGCTCTTCAGGACCTGTCTTATCCTTTGGTGGTACTTGGATGTTGCTGTCTTCCTTGCCTCCTCGTTGTGGTTCCCATGTGACTGTGGGATGCCAAGGTACTTGTAGCTGGTCTGTATGTCTGCTATGTGGCCTGCTGGTAGTTCCACCCCATCAGTCTTGACTAGCTTGCCTCTCTTTACTACCATCTGGCCACACTTCTCCAGTCCGAATGACATCCCAGTATCCTCACTGTAGATCCGTGTCAGGTGGATTAGCAAGTCGATGTCTCGTTCATTCTTGGCATACAGCTTGATGTCATCCATGTAGAGGAGGTGGCTATTGGTAGTTCCACTCTTGAACGTGTGTGTGTGTGTTTGTGTGTATGAAATAATACAAGGGCAAGACAACATTCAGTGAAATTGAAATGCAACAAACTGGACATAGATAAAATTTAAATACTTCTTTACGCAACATGTAATTGACATGTGGAACTCCTTGCTAATGGACGCCACTGAGACTAAGAACTCAGTAGGATTCAGAGATGATTATCCATTTATATGGATTATTAATATGAACCACAGCCGCGGGGTCACTGGTGCTGGGCTTATGGGGTTCAAGCCCCGAGTCCCAGCACTAAAGCCCCAGGTGCGCCGCGACAGGGCACTTACAAGGCTCAAGCCCCAGGTCTTTTCCCAGGTCAGGGGCACTCCTGATTCACAGTTAGGAATTTTAGCCTATCTGTTATGAGAGATCAATTTGTCATCTTCAGGATAGTCCCCCTTCCTCCAGTTGTTTCTGGTTAACCCTCAACTCCACAAGCCTATAAGACCTTGTCAGCACCAGACACTTCAGAGCTACTGTCTGAAATTGGGCTAAAGGGATAATTGGTCTGATCCGTTATGAAAGTCTTTGTGTTCTTACATGGGGATGTGGTAGTAGGATATTTTCCATCTCTAGGTGATCAGTACAAATCTGGCCCAGATCAGTAGTAACAGGAAGTTGCGTAACACCTGAAGGTGGATTTGCGGTTTATGAGATATGATTTTGTGGTCCCCTTCAGCTCCTAGTGGAAATAGTCCAAATTGCCAAAACTGTCACCACTGTCTGTGTTAATTGCCCCTTTGCTTGCGATCTCAGCACTGAGGCCAGAATGAACAAGGTATGTGACAAAGCCATATATTCATGTCCTACAAGTACTCTCTGAAGATCAGATTTGAGGAAGCCTGTTCTGTTGATGTCAGCGCTGTATCTTTTCCCATGGTAATACTGTAGTTCATTCTCTTAGAATGCTAGGCTGACATCTCTGGTCATCAGTAAGTCTCTATCCTTGATCCTGCAACAGTTGCATGGGATACAGCCACTTTTATTGTTAAATTCTCTAAGCCACTCCTTCTCTTCTCATCATTTTATCACTTTAATATCAACACCCGTTTCCCCTTGACAAAGTGCGCATTCAGACTAGAGGCAATGGGGCCTGAGCAATATCACGTTGACATCAGCTATTCCAGTACAGATCCCCTTTGTCCCCCCAACTCTATCAAATTCCAAAGGAGCACCCATGTTAGCCTAGTTCAGTAAAACAAACAAGGAGTCCTGTGGCACTTGAAAACTAACAAATTTATTTATTGCTTGAGCTTTCAGGGGAGAAAATCCCACTTCATCAGATGCTTTGAAGAGGGGGAACTTACAGAAAGGGAGGAAATAAATGCAGAGAAGTGTAAGTAGTGGTTAAAGTATAATTTGACGGGCCCCAGAACTCTCCTAATCTCTGGGCCCCCTTCCTGTATTGTCTGGGCTTCCTTTGTTCATGTGCCGGCCCCAGCCCAGGTAGGCATTTTTGAGCCCCATCACCTCTTTCCTCACACATGAAGCACAGCCTCAAATCCACATCACGCCAACCTTGTCCAGTAGTGCCCACATCAGACTCCTCTTTCTCCATGTCCTCCTCAGCCCCTATCCCCATTTCCTAAGCTCCCTGTCCCAAAGTGCCCACTCAAGCGCTCCTAACCCCCTGCCTCCTCTGTCTTCACTCTGCCCCCTTCAGCCCCTAACCTCCTCCACACCACCTCAGCCCACCATCCTCACCCCCTTCTGCCTACCCTAACCCACTTGCCGGCTCTCCCGGTTGCCCCAGTTCATCCCGACCCCGTCTTGCCCCATGCCCTTTCCCCGCCAGCTGCCCAATTGTCCCCAGCCAGCCCCCTTGTCCCCAGAGGCATTGCTGCTCCTCAAAAACATTCAGGGCACACAGGGCCACCTTGTGGTGTTCCTTGCACCACCCCCCACAGTCCCCCTCCATCCTTACACCCAAGCAGACCCTGGACCTGATCTGGCCATGGGCTGCACCACCGGCCAAGCCCCAGGCCAAGCCACGCCACCTGATGAAGCCCAGGCTAGGCCAAGCCGCAGACCAGGCCCCAAGCTGGGCCAAGAAGCTGTGGGCCGTACCAAGTCCCAAGCCAGCCCCCAAGCCTCGAGCTGGGCTATGCCCTGCCGCCAGTCACCCCCACCGCTTCCTGACTCCCAAGGCTCCCCCTACAGCACTTGCTGTGCTGTGCTGTGGAGTCTGGAACTGAAGCCTCCAGACAGGGAGGAGGCGGTGCCCCCCTGGACTCCCTTACCTGGCCGCCGTAGCAGCCATGCCACGGTCTGCTCCTCCCACCCTGAGCATGCTCAGAGCATGCTCAAGGCAGGAATTTTAAAAGCTCCCAGTCTGGGGGATGCTCCCTTCCTGCCGGAAGATGGTGTTTTCTGGCCAGGTAGGGGCTGCAGCTGCAGCACCTACCCAGCCGAAAGACACAGTCTTCTGGTGGGCAGGGAGCATCCCCCAGGCTGGGAGCTTTTAAAACTGCACAGGGGTAGGGAGGACGCACCAGAACACAGTGTTCCACCCCCATTTTGCTATTTTTAGAGGTCCTGGAATGCTGGCCCCAAAAAAGTTGGGCCCAAGAACAGAGTTCCGGTGCGTTTCCCCTTACTTTAAGCCCTGAGTGTAAGTCATGGGATCAAGCATGGCTTCAGGACTTACTAGAGACTTTGGTTTTTTTCTCGCATTACAACAGGCGATTTGACCTCATCTTCCTGACTGCTGTTCCCTAGTGTTTGAATCTTAACAACTGCTTTGATTTGCTGGCACACTGTGCCTTGTTCCCATGACTTACACTTCCCTGCATTTATTTCCTCCCATTTGGTTAGTTCGACCATCTTCAAAGTATCTGATGAAGTGGGATTTTTTTCCCCCAAAACTCAGGCAATGAATAAATTTGTTAGTCATTAAATGCCACAGGACTTTGTTTGTTGTAACTCTGTCAGAGCATCTCAGTCCTAGCCTGCAGTTCCGTTTGGAGATTGAACTGGGCAAACAAATGGGAGGGAGGGTGTGGTAACTGGCTGAGTTACCTTGGATGTCACCTGCAGCACTAAATGGGCACTGTGTGGAGATCAAGCTTTCCTGGTGGTCTGGTTTTCTTATTTTCACCAAAATTAATCAAGATCTTCCCCTGATGACTCAAATGCCCCCTGCTAGTTTGCAGTTGATTGGATGGTCTTCAGGAGTGCCATAAAGCTGAGTGTTAGCTCTACTCAACCATAAAGTATGTTATATTATAACAAATCTGTGGCCACCTAAGGATTTTTCAGATTCTCCTGTGCTGCTTCCCATGCACCCTTTGAACTTCATAGTGGCAGCTGGGATAACAGAACTCACATCCTGTTTCAACAGCCCAGGCCCTTAACAATTTGACTAAAGAAGAATGTCTTTTAGCAGTAGAGGGCCTATGACACATAGTATAGCAAACTCCTCCATCCAGCAGAGGATACTAGGTAGTTCATTACAACTGTTCTGATCCAGCTGTCACTGAATCTTGTGGCAAACCCTGTTTCTTTATGGTGGTTGCCCAAGTGATTACCCTTGATATGTCTGCTGTCAAGCCCCAGTGCCCATCAGCTGAATTGACAAGAGAAAAATGGATAAAATGTTCTAAAAGATGTACCTGAGTTGCAAATGGAGAAGGTATATGCGAAACTGAGCACTTACAAGAGGAATTTTGGGGGTGTAGTGATTCAAAACTGTGCAGTTTGGATTGCAGGCATTTTATTTGCTTTCTACCCATGGGAGTTTTCAGCCTGTGAATTTTGCTACCTGTCTCTGCCTGAATTGAGGACAGAATCTCAAAGTACTTTCTCAGTCAAAGCTGATGAGTCTGATCTTGTTTTTCGTTCAGATCACAGGTAGCAATGCAGAACTATAGGTCAATTCCAGCTGTGCTCAGAAGGGTTACAAACCCTTTAGCAAATGTGAGATGAGTTTGTGCCAAATCCCAGAACCGGTTGTGTTTTTTCATTATTTTGGAGGTCTTGCTGAAAATGTCCCATGATTCTAAAATTTACTGCATAGACAGAGCAAGCCTGGTGTGTGATCACAGGTCTGGGGTTAAGAAAGAAGGACATATATTGATCTAATTCCAGACTACTGAGTTTTCTGTTTCACCTATCTCAGTAACCTTCAACACCTTTACAGTACTTGCTAAGCATATGGAAGATCCACTGAGCTTCTGTGTACCAGAGTGGAAAACTCTTGTCTCAAAGGAGGTGTGAAATAAGGCAGTGCTTTTCAAACTTTTTTCTTTGTGAACCAGTTGGAAAAAAAAATTATAATCATTTATGCCCACGACCCAACAATTACATCTTTAAGCAACACTTTCCAGTCTTTTGGTGGTGGCAGCAGGGAGCACTGTGACCCAGTGCTTGAGGGTCTGTGACCCAGTACTGCATCCTGACCCATAGTTAGAAAACCACTGAACTAAGGCACTCTTGGATCACAGAGAAAGATGAAAGGCTAGAAACATATTGCATGTAGAAGACTTTGACTGCTATTGAAAATCTCTCTCATTTCCCGTATGCCTTTTATTCTGAAAAATCTTAGGATGTTTATATATGCAGTAGAAACATTTCACCTGCCACTGAAGTGCAGCCACCTCTGAGTGAAACATAGCCACTATTGAACAGTACAATAATTCAGGACAGAGAATGGGGAAAATACTATCTGCAAAAGAAACTTCAGGGAACATGTAGCAAGGCAAAATGTAATTATTTGTGTTGGCATTTGGCCAAGTTAACACTCCTGTGCTTGTGAAAAGTGACACATTGTCTTTAATGACCACAAGTGTGGTCAGGCCTTCATTCATGACATCTTAAAGATGGCCTCTCCATTGTGTTAGCACTGTGAAGCATCGCAGGGGAGAATTGGTTCAGTACTGACTCAGAGGATGAGTCCTGCCACTGACTCACCCAAATCACTTCTTGCAGCAGCCAGGGTTTTTGTTGGAATACTGAGCAGACTCACCACCGACTCGCTGGTGAGATCAGATGAGATCATGACCCCTGAGGTGGTCTGGCTGCACTTAAATATAGAGAGATACTGAAAAGCAATTTTCATAGTAGATGTTGGAAGGCGTCTTTTGAATGATTGGGTCTTGGGTTACAGATCTCAAAAACAAGAAACCTTCTTTAATTGACTTAATAATAGTATAGTTTTAAAACTACTTGTTTGGCCAGTGCTGACTACATGCTTACACAGATACCCCTGGCCTGGGAAAGATCTAAACCACAATGGCTAAGTATAGAGGCCTCTAAAATATTTTCTTATATACAGTGCCTGAATACACAAACATAACCAGTCTCTTTTCTGCCTGCAAGAGCAATATTTTCCATAGGACTTGTATTGACAGAGGTTTTCCCCTGTAGTTATACTTATCTATTAAAATAAAAGGCCTCTAGAATTGCATCCCTCTGCTGAACCCCAAAGCACCCCCGCCTTAAATCCAATATAAGCAATGGCATCTCTTTCTGAGGAAAAATAGGACTTTTCATTCTGTGTCTGAGTCGCTCCTGACTGGTGCTTATTAAAAACATGACACAGGAGGATTCAAACACCATGACCCTAGCGCTAGAATTCACAGCCCTAGTTTCTGAGCCCAGTAGAATCTGTACAAGAATACTAAGTCTGAGAGTCACTCTTCTAGCCCAGAAACATATTAAGATCCACATACAAGGCAACCAGAGTTGCATTTCACACTCCTGGTCAGTGGGTGAAGTTAAATCCATACATGGTTGTAGAGAAGGTACATATATGTGTAGCCTGGGACTTGAATACTGACCCTAGTTTGAGTGCAGTAGTCTGGATCCAATAGGTAGTCATGAAAGGCTCGCTCTCTGACTTAGGATATTTCTACAGTTCAAGTACTGCAGCAGCACAGCACTGTACAGTAGACGTTTGTTATGGCTACAGAAACAGTTTTTCTATTGCTGTAGTAAATCCATCTCCTTGAGATGTGATAGCTAGGTTGACAGAAGAATTCTTCTTGATGCCTACAGTGAGGGTTGGGTTGACCTAACTGCACTGCACAGAGCACAGAATTTTTCACAGTCCTGTTGTGACTGGATTGCTCTAATGTTTGAGTAGAGCTTTTTTTAAGTCTAAAAGTTTGCCTGACTCCTTTGACTTTTCTCTGTGTCTCACTCTTTTTCTCTTTGACAGTACAGGCAGCTCCTACTACACAGCTTGCTGTTCTTTCTCTGTATTATTCTTCAAGGATATTTTGGCTGTTACTCAACCTTGCGTCTGCTATGTGCCTGTTTCTCTGTTGACACAACAGATTCTTGTGTAGACTATTTGTGTCTTCTGTACTGATGGAGCAGCACCCACTTCGTATGTGGCTGTAAGCAGTGCATGAATGTTGTGCTAGGAGAAATGACATTACAAGTTAACAGTAGATTGTATGCTGGAGGAGTTCCAGTGTGACTGCACACCTGGATTATGTGGTTCAGGGAACAACGCCTGTTGTGAGAGGTGTATTGGTTTTGTGTAGAAATATGTTATTCTCAGATGTCTATAGACCACTTCGTTATTATCTCCACCAGAGTTGTCCATTACGGCTATGGATCCTTTGCTGGCACAGATGCAGTCCTGGAAATCCTGTAGTTTTTATAATAATGAGAACTTGGCTCCCTTTTTGAAATCGGTCTCTTTGTGTGTTTGTGTCAATATAAAATCGAATATGAGAAATCTCTAATAACATAGAACCATGGTCAAATAGGCTCAGTTTGTTTTACACTTACTTGTCTTGAATCGTATCTGAAAAAATGATTTATCACTTCACGTGGTCCTCAACAAAGGCCATTCTTGTGGAAAGCAAAGTACAGAAAGGGTGTGGAATAGAAAATTCATGCTTACTAGAACTTTTCCTGGCAGAGGAAAAGACTTTGGAGAGCTTTCCCACACCATGCTAGGGAGTGGGGGCATTGATCACCAACACTCTGCACTTAGATCTCAAGGTACTTTTCAGACATTCATGAGTTTAACCTCTCAACACCCTTAACCTAGCAGTGTCATTCTCAATTTACACCCAGAGCACTGAGGGGTGGCATAATTTGCCTCAGATCATGTAGTAAGCCTGGAAAAGAGCACTCAGCTCTCCTGAAAATCAGGCTATAAGTGTCCTCACTCCCAGTTCCCTGCTCTTACCAATCAGCCATCCCTTTGTGTGGTAGCAGAGGAGAGGCGTACAGCATGTGTATAGGACATTCTATTGTAATTTCCTAGGGATGACATTATTTCTGTTCTCCCTGTCCTTTTATTTACACTCTGCTTGATTACAATGCCCAGCTGCCTGCTCTGTTAGTGATGAGACTGCAGAATTGCAGTGCTACACATCTTGTTAAAATACAGTGATATTGGAAGCAGGAGGCCAGTGTATTTTAAAATTGCAACTCACCAGCTTGCATTCAATATGGGGTTCCTGTTAAGGACTAGAAAGGGGTTTCCTCTAATTATTTTCTTGAGACATCCTATATATGTGACATAATTGGCAAGTGCCTCGTGAAGTCCAATAGTTCACAGTGTTAGTGGTGGGATGGGAGAGTTTTGTGCAATGGATACCAGAAACAGGAACCTCCCTAGATAATTTCGTCCAGTGCTGAGCTACCCTTACAATTAGGAAGTTTTTCTGAATGTCTAACCTAAACTTTCCTTGCAATTTAAGACCATTACTTCTTATCCTGTCCTCAGTGCTTAAGGAGAACAATTTATCACCCTACCCTTTATAACAACCTTTTATGTACTGGAAGAATGTTATCCTGTCCCTCCTCAGTCATCTCTTCTCCAGACTAAACAAACCCAAATTTTTCGATCCTTCCTTATACATCATGTTTTCTAGATCTTTAATCATGTTTGTTACTCTCTCTGGACTTTCTCCAGTTTGTCCACATCTTTCCTGAAATGTGGCACTCAGATCTGGACACACTACTCTGGTTGAAGTTAAATCCATGCAGAACAGCATGGAGGAATTACTTCTCATGACTTGCTTACAACACTCCTGCTGATCCACCCCAGAATGATGTTTGCTTCTTTTGGAACAGCGTTACTCTGCTAACTCATATTTAGCTTGTGATCCACTATGACACCCAGATCCATTTTCAAAATACTCCTTCCCAGGCGGTCATTTCCCATATTGCGGGGTGCAGTTGATTGTTTCTTCATAAAGGGAAGACTTTGTATTTATCCTTATTGAATTTCATTCAGTTTTCTTCAGACTATTTCTCCACTTTCTCTAAGTCATTTTGAATTCTAATACACCCCCAAAGCACTTGCCACCCCTCCCAGTGTGGTATCATCCACAAACTTCATGTGCATCCTCTCTGTGCCATCATCCAAATCATTTATTAAGATGTCAAATAAAACCAGACCTAGGACAGATTCGCACTTGGTATGCCCTTCCAGTTTGATTGTGACCCTTGATAGACCCATAGGCTATAAGGACACATCATGGTCAGGATGAGATCACTAGAGGCTGTCATTAGGCTCTCCTACTGAGCGCAGCGGCTGCCCCTCTCCCACCACAGGGGCCCTGCAGCAGGCAGCATGCTGGCCAGAGTGTGGCAGCTGCTCTGTGCAAGGCCCAGTGGCACCTTGTGGAACAGCTGCCTCCCCCACTTTCCCCTTTACCCCTTGCCTATTCCCCCATTACCACATGAGCCTAGTGATGCCCTGGCCCAAGCATGTAGACTGCTTCAACAGCCCTGCTCCTTCTGCCATCCTTCTCCAGCCTGTCTGGATGAAGATGTGGTCCTCAAGCCAAAAAGTTTGCCAGCTCTGGATCTAGTCTGACTTCCTGCACATTGCAGACTACAGAACCTTGCTTACCCACTCCTGTAATAGACCTATACCCTCTGGTTGAGATCCTGAAATCCATGATTTAAAGATTTCAAGTTGCAGAGAATCCACCATATACACTAATTTGAAGCCACAAATGACCTGTCCCCCATGCTGAAGAGGAAGGTGAAAAATCTCCAGAGTCTGCCAACATGATCCAAAAGAAATTCCCTCCCAACTCCAAATATGGCAACCAGTTAAACCTTGAGTATGCCCTTGTCCAGGGGTCGGCATCCTTTGCTGGCCCCCATGCCAGCCCTGCCCACCACAACCTCAGCGGGTGCTGGGGTCAGGGCCAAAGGGGGCAGGGCCAGGCATCCTGTTCAGGGCTGGGGCCACGGCCAGCACCTGCCCCCGCTAGCAGGTGGCCTCCGGTTCTTAGTCAGGGCCAGCTCCAGGCAGGCCAGCTGTCCCCCAAGCAGTTGGGACAGCAAGGGCCAGAAGCTGCACACCACAATTTCTTTGTTCCTGCTGGCCGTGCTCCCCAGCAGGGAAACACAGCCAGCAGGGGCCTGGAACTGCAGCACGCAGCTCTTGGCACCCAGCCACACAGTGCTGGGGGAGTGGGGCCAGTGGGGGAGCCTGAACAACACCGTGTGCTGCTCAGGCTTGTCCACTGTGCCATTTTTGGCATGGTTGCTAGAGGTTGCCAGCCCCTGCCCTAGTCTATACTTGCTGCGCTTTGCGGCGGCAGTCAATGGGAGATATACAAGGTACGTAAAATGCCTTGCATATCTCCCAACGACTTACTAATCCATGACTATACATTAAGGTAAGCCGACCAAAAATGCCTTCCAGTCAACTTACAGCAATTCCAGTTCCACGGCTGGAGTTGATAAGATTTCTGGAGCGATTGTGTGGTTCTACACAGATCGCTAAATTGCACCTGGACGATTGTGCTTATGCTACCATTGGTATAGACTTACCCTATGTGGGCAAGATCCATCAGCCAGACACTTGGGAAAGAATTCTTTGTGATAACTCAGAGCCCTCCCCATCTAATGTCTGGTCATTGGCTGGTGGAGATACTTGCTACTAGCTGTCACAGGTTGGCTACATGCCATTGTAGACAGTCTCATCATAGCATCCCCTCCATAAATTTATCAAGCTCAGTCTGGAAGCCACTTAGGATTTTTTTGTCACCACTGCTTCCCCTTGGAAGGCTGTTCTTGAAATTCACTACTCAGATGGCTAGAAATCTTGGCCTAATTTCAAGCCTAAATGTGTTAATTGCCAATTTATATCCATTTGCTCTTGTGTCCATATTGGTGCTGAGCTTAAATTACTCCTCCCTGTTCCTGGTCTTTACCCTCTGAAATCTTTATAGATAACAGTCATATCTCTCCATAGCCTTCTTTTGCCAGGGGTTCCCAACCTTTTCAAAGGTTGGGATCCCTTCCCACCCTCCAAAAATTTTGCAGCCCCCCTCCTGGCTGCAGCTGACGTCCTGCTGGTGCCAGTGAGCTGTGATGGCACAGTGAGGGGGACACCCCAGCAAAATCTTGCCCCCACTGTGGAGCTGCAGAGGCACAGTGGGAGGGCACCAGCACAATTCTGCCCCCACTGAGGTGCAGAAGAGCTGCAGTGGGGGAGGCACCGTGGTGGCTGGGGGGGGGCAGGGCACGCCTGCAAAATCTTACCCCCCCACCACAGAGCTGTAGAGCTGCAGTTGGGGGACATTGGCAGAAACGTGCCCCCCACTGCAAAGTGGAGGAACCACGGCAGGGGAGGTGCCCTGGCAGAATCCTGCCCCCTGCCGCTGAGCTGCAGTGGGGGAGGGGGCAGCCATCGGCAGACTTGGGCTCACACTGCAGAGCGGCAGCACCCATGGCGGGGTTCGGCCCTGAGTTACCCCACCCACTCCCTAACTCCCGCCCCCGTGCTGCCACTGGCTTCCCCGCTGCCCAGGGGCTGACTCCCTCAACCCCACTGCCCTGCCCCCTTACCTTACTGCTGGAGCTGGGAGCGGCCATGCCACAGGTTAGTTACCTCCCTGAGCATGCTCAGGGCAGCACAGGAGTTTTAAAAACTCCCAGCCTGTGGCAGAGGAGCTCCCTCACGGCGGCGTTGGGACCCGGCTCCCAGCCTGTCCGCAGACCCCATTAAGTGACTCTGTGGCCCACCAGGGGTCCACAGATGACAGTTTGGGAACCACTGGGTTAGACTAAACAAGCCAAGCTCTTTGAGTCTCCTCTTGTAAGTCCAGTTTTCCATTCCTCTGATCATCCCGCTAGCCCTTCCTTATGCCTGTTTCAGTTTGTCTACCTTTGGGAGGTGAGAGTTGCACACAGTATTCCAGATGAGATGTCACTGGTGCCTTTTATAATGGTATTAACACTTCCCTACTCTGAGTATGCTTTTCCAACCACTTATACACCCACCTTGTAGTAGGTTAATCCAAGCTATGTTTTTCTAGGTGTGTGGGACAAATCAAAAGCCTCACTAAAGTTGAAGTAAATCACTTCTGCTGCTTTCCCCCTCGTGTATCCAGAAGACTAGTTGGCCTGTCAAACACAAGTTGGTTTGACATTATTTGTTTTTGACAAATCCACGGAGACTGTTTCTTCTCACTTTATGTTTGGATGGCTCATGATAATATTTAGGGTACATTTACCTACATCACATTAAAAACCCCCTACCTTTACAATGCAGGGTAGTCTTCCCAAGTGAGGCCCAAGGCTGGGGTAAGAGGGGATGCTGCAGATCAGGATTTAAATGCTTTGGTTGAGATATGAGATTCTGTTTGTTGATACACGGAAGCAGAGCTGTAACATGCTATTTCACTGCTTGGGGCACGTTCTGATTGGAACGCGCCCCCCTTGCCATTAGCGGCGCTTGGTTTCTTAGTGTTGTACATGTTGCCACTTTATATTAAGGGGAACAGGGCAAAAGAGAGCTGACTTCATCTAACCCCGTGTTTCCAGTAATGAATAAAACAATTAGGCCAAAACTCTCTGATTCTGAGTACCTTAATTTTTGGGTGCCCAATTTGAGACACTTTAAAAGGGCTTGATTTTTTTTCAGAGGAGCTGAGTCACCCACTTTCTGAAATTCAGATCTCTTTAAGATAACTCAGGTAGGTTGGCCAAAATCTCTAGTCACTTTTGATAATCTTGGCTATTAGCATTTTCATCTGTAAATCTCAAAACTCTTTGTAAAACAATACGTTTTACAAGTGGAGAAACTTAGGCACAGAACTATTAAATGATTTGTCCAAGGCGTCACAGGTGTTATGTTTGAGTTAGGAATGAAAAGAACTACCTCTTCTGAGTTTCAGTCCTTTGTCTTATTCACTGGCCCACACTGCCTCTGAGTCCTTTCTTTTAGTTCAGCAAGGCACACACAATTTGAATTGGTTTAGTTTCCAAAGCAGTTTGACCTACAGGTGTTCAGAATACTCCATCTCCTTACAGAGGATGACTTCCCAGGAAAATCACATAGTGCTGGAATAGCAGTACTTTAGAACTGTAGTTTGGGATCTGGTCCTATGAGGACATAGAGATGACTCTGCAACTGAGGCGGTTGTTGGTTTCTGCAGATCCAGCTGCAGTGGTCAAGGCATCTGGTTCAGTCTGCCTGAAAGCAGCATAGAGCAAAAAACAAAGAGGGAGGGTCAGAAACACCCCCATTCTCTCCTGGTAATCCCTTAAAAATAATTGCAGACCCAAACCTCTGGCCTCCAGCAAATTTTCCACTCGATTAGAGGCTTTTGTGCGGCTAGGGAAAGGGACCCGCAAACTTGCACATTGTGCTGGTGCCCGAAACTTCCAGCTGGGATTTTTTCCATCAAAAGGGGATTTTAGTAAAACCATTATAAGGGGCTTAGTCACAGAAAAGCAGTTGAGCTGTGAGACAGGGGTAGATTAGCATTAATGTGCTTGTTTTTGGCACTAAGGACAGGGATGCAAGTTACACCCAGCCACTCACATACAGCCTCCCTCTGTTTGAGTTCCTGGCAGGTGTGTGACCAAGATGTCATCTTAGTATATTGGACATAGAAATATACTGAGATGGGGGTGGGGACTGGAAAGCGCAGACACATGTTCTAATGCATTGCTATCCAGGTGGCGAGAATGAAAGCCATTGTGATTTGATCACTGTTGGTGTGGCCTATGTAAAATGAAGAGGGTTTCAGGGACGTTTACTTGCAGACAGGTGCATCTCAAAAAGCGCCTTCATAACTGGCACTAATTAGGCAAATTGTCAGCAGTCTCAGAGCCAGACTGTGTCTAGGCTTTTCACCTCTTCATGTGATCCCTTTCACCTCTTCATGTGGTCCCTCTAAGTCAAAGCTAAGATACATTGGTGGGGAGCTAGCCAGAGCAGCTGATGCTGTTATTGCCTGTCCGAGACCCATTCTGTAACTAGACAAAGTGGGATGTTCTCCCACAAAAGCTCATGTAATAAATAAATTTGTTAGTCTTTAAGTGCCACAGGACTCCTTGTTTGTTTTAGAAAACTTCAGTTTCCAGGGCTCTCATGCCAGTATCCTTCACAAGCACTAAGCTCACTTTGAGGGAAACTTACTGTTACCTAAAATAGAATCCACTGTGACTAAAAAAAAAATCTCCAAAACTGAATGTATGCTACAGCAAATCATGCTACTGGGAGTGGGGATAGCTAGGAACAACTTTACAACTAGCTTTCCTACTTAATCCAGATAGTGGCTCTTACTGGAAGGAGTTGTGATGGCAGTAGGTGGGAGCTTTCCTGTACAATCAGTGCTCCTCTGTCTTGTCTGTTTATGCCAGGTGTTGTTTTACAGACTCTGAAAAGGCAGTGCAGCGTTTGCTACTTGCATGGCAGCATGGTACAGTAATCGGTGCACTAGGCTGGGAGTCTGGAGAGGTGGGGTCTATTTCTGGTTCTGCCACTGATCTACTGTGTAATCTTGAATGGTCACTTCACCTACATGTGTCTCTGTTTCCCATCAGTAAAATAGGAATGCCAACACTTCCCTTCTTTTGTAAAGTACTTTTGATACCTGGGGATGTACAAAGCTAATTCAATGAATGGTTCTCCTACTTCCTATTGCTAAGGGTGGTGTCAGCATAACTATCTCATCGAAGTTAAAAGGTCACTTCCATATCTCATTATTGTTTTCAATTCAAATGCAAAAGGAGACATCTCTTCACATCTCTAAGCACCTTATTAATTGCAGAAGAGCCAGCCAGTAGTGTAACAAAAACCCACACACAACAAAATTAAATGAACATAAATAATCATTGAAATGACAGACTGTGCCTTTGGTATTTTATAATTTCTGCATCTTCAGACCTCTTCACAAGTCCTTGCAAAAAAAAGTCTTTGCAGCGTGCCCTTAACGGCAAGAGTTTTAGGCTAGAGGATTGGGATTGGGGTAGGTAAGTAGGATCCAGAATCTAACTGTGGATGCAGAGAATACCCCACCAGTAACTCTTTTTTGTATACTAAAGGGTCTCTATCTCAGACTCTCCCTTGACTACATCTGTGGTGGTGTGGTGTGGGGAGAGAGTCTCAGCCAGGCAGGTCGCAAGCCATTTAGGACTTTTTAGGTCAAAATAGCTGTTTCACCTGAAACCTGGCAAAGACAATTAATGCAGGTCCTGGAACTTAGGTGTCGGATGTGCTCAAGTTCCAAAGAGGTACCCGTGTTAATCTAGTTCAGCAAAACAAACCAGGAGTCCTGTGTACTTTTAAAGACTAACAGATTTAGTGCCACAGGACTCCTTGTTTGTTTAGATGTGCCTAATAAACAGGCAGCTGTCTTCTGCACCAGCTTCAGTTTCCAGCTGCCTGAAAGGTGTTAGCCCATGTGTATGCTTTGTATTCACCAGGAAAGAAAGGTGCGTTCTCATCTTGAGTTAGCCAACACGATTTAAAAGACAACGCTGGCTGTAGTTTTCACACAAGTTATCTGGCTGAATTAACACATTGTGTGGGTCAAATGAGATAGTCATAAAGTTAGAAGTTGTTCTCATACTGAAAGCATCATGGTCCATGCTGCCTTACTAACTTTTCTAATGGCCCCATATGCACATCAAATAAAAGGGGTAACAGAGTGGCTCACTGCCTTTGGGCAATGATGCCCATATATAGCTGTTGAGATTTCTGGAGAGAAAAGAACAAGCTACTGAAGGGGTTGTGGGTTTGAATCCCACATGGAGTGGAAAAGCCAGTCAAGGATTAAGCTCTATCCACTTGTGATAGCATTCCTAAGCAAGTCAAAAGCATCTCCTGATCCAACAGCATCAGAGGCAGTTGATGGCTCTAATAATGTCAGTATGGACAGCTGATCTTCATGAAATGCAAGATTATTCAGCAGAGTGTCTGTGTGAAAATCAGTTCTGTTTACTGATGGATAAAGACCAAGAAGAATTTGAGGTATCTGTATTTGAGGATATGCTCTGATGACTGTCTTGCCACAGTCTTCTCAATAATCTGATTTTAAGAATGAAAACTTGGATGATTAGCCCAGCTCATCGACAGCAAACAATGATTTCTTGAACAAAGGCCAAACTAATGCTTTTTCAAACAAAAATGGTATTTACTAATGGAAATAGTCATGGACCTAGTATTTTCCTACTGGCCTTCTCCAGCCAGGATGGGCTTGGACCCAAATAATGGATTGTGATACATACTTCTCTCATCACTTCAGTATCTCAGTGAGCAACACTATCTGAAACTCAAGCACCAATGATTTTATTGTTTACCCCAGAAACATTGTTCTGATCCACATAGATGCATGTAACTTGCTCAAGATCTGATCAGTTCTGTTTTTTTCTTAAAATAAACCATTTCCTCACAATGGTGGGAATTCAGACCAGCCACCCAAGTATCTACAACCCAAAACTAAGATGCAATCTGAGATTTTGTGAATTATGCTGGAGGTAAAGAACCAGTTATTTGTCCACTGCACAGCCACAGCCTAAGACCTTCAAATCTTTGTATTGCAGCTGATCAGCTTTGGCATGAAATTTCTGCTGCTGGTGCTCTAAGCCACTCGTTTTCAAACCATGGGTCAGGACCCCGTACTGGGCTGCAGACCCTCAGGTACTGAGTTACAGCACCCCTTGCTCTTGGCGCCAAATGACTGGAATGCATTGTTGAAAGATTTAAGTGTTGGGTCATGGGCATAAATGATTTTTTTTCAATTGGATCCCAAGAAAAAAAGTTTGAAAACCACTGCCCTAAGCATCTTTACTTCATGTGTTGCAAGTTATTGGTAATGCTAGGTGGCTAGGAAGATGAAACTGGGGAAAAGAATGTCTTATCTCCTGTTCAGTCATCAGGGCCAGGTTAAAGCAGGGGCTTTAAGGGCTGCAGCCAAGGGCCCCGAGCTAAGTGGGGAGGGGTCCACTACACTGCAAAAATAAATCTAGCCCCAGCCCCACCCCCTGCTAGCCAGTTGGCCTCAGATCCAGAGTACCTCCAACCCCACACAGCACTCCCAGCTTCCGGTGCTGACCCATCTTGCCCCCAGGCTGGCTGGTCTGCCCACCCCCAGACTAACCTAAGAGCCAGCCCCTGGCTCAGACTCCGAATGTCTGCACCAGCCTGTGTGACGATGCTGCCCCCAGCACCAGCCAACCCCAGTGGCAAGCATCAGCCCTGTGCTCTGTAGCCTCAGGCTGGCCAGTGGCTGCCCCAGCTCATCCACTCCTGGGGGTGGACTGGCTGCCAGCCTGCCTGCCCCAGGGGGGTGCAGAGCCACAACCTACTCTGGCCTTGAGCAGAGAGTGTGCTTCTGCTGAGCACAGGTGGCTGTGGCGGTGGCAATGTAACACTATGGGAGTGGCAGGGAGGCAAACACCATTCTGGTATGTGTTAACAGGAGCACTGTACATAAGACAGAAGAGTAATTCTTCCATTCTACTCTGCACTGATCAAGTCTCAGCTGGAGTATTGTGTCCAGTTCTGGGTGCCTCCTTTCAGGAAGGATGTGGACAAATTGGAGAAGGTCCAGAGAAGAGCAACAAAAATGATTAAAAGTCTGTAATACTTGACTTACAAGGGAAGATTGAAAGACCTGGGTTTGTTTAGTCTGGGAAAGAGGAGACTGAGAGAGGACATTATAACAGTTTTCAAGTACCTAAGAGGTTGTTACACGGAAGAGGGAGAAATACTGTTCTCCTTAACCGCTGGTGATAGGACAAGAAGCAGTGGGCTTAAATTACTGCAAGGGAGGTTTAGGTTGGAGATTAGGAAAAAGTTCCTAACTGTCAGGGTGATTACCCACTGGAATAAGTTGCGTATGCAGGTTGTAGAATCTCCGTCATTGGATGTTTTTAAGAGCAGGTTAGATAAGCACCTGTCAGGGATGGTTTAGATGGTACTTGGTCCTGCCATGAGTGCAAGGGACTAGACTCAACAATCTCTCTTGGTCCATTCCAGTTCTGTGATTCCATGATCCCCTGTTTAGTTCTCTCTTTTCCAAACTGAACAGTCCCTGTCTTTTTAATCTCTCCTTCTACAAAAGCTATTCCATGCTCCTAATAATGTTGCCCTACTTTGTACCTGTTCCAATTCTAACATGTCTCTTTTGAGGTGGGGCAATGAGAACAGGTAGTATTCTAGGCATGGACATACCATGGATTTATATAGTAGCATTATGATAATTTCTGTCTTCTTATCTCTCTCTTTCTTGATGGTTCCTAGTATTCTGTTAGCTGTTCTGACTGCTGCTGTGCCTTGAGCAAATGTTTTTGGTAACAGTGAAATTAGACCTCATCACATGGTATGAATAGTTGGGATTTTGTTTTCCAGTGTGCATTATTTTGCACTTATCAACACTGAGTTTCATGTGCCATTTTGTTACCCAGCCATCCACTTCAGTGGCATCCCTTGGTCGTCAGCTTTGGACGTACCTTTCTTGAGTAATTTTATATTGTCTGCAGATTTTGCCATCTCTCTGTTTTACCTGCTTTTCCGAATCATTTATGAATATGTAGAACACTACACGTCCCAGTATAGATCCTTGAGGGACCCCATTTACCTCTTCCATTATGAAGTCTGATAATTTATTCCTACCCTTTGTTTCCTATCTTTTTAAACAGTTACTGCTCGATGAAAGGACCATCCCTCTTGTCCCATGCTTAAGATCCTTTGGTGAGGGACTGTGTAGAAGGCTTTTTGGAAGTCTGAGTACACTATATTAAATAACTCACCTTTATCTACATCTTGTTGGCATCCTTAAAGAATTCTAATAGAAGCATGGGATGAAGCATGGTTTTCCTTTACTAAAGCCACCTTGATTCTTCCCCAACATATTGTGCTGATCTGTGTATTGGACAATTCTGTTCCTTACTATACTTTCAACTAATTTGCCTGGTACTGAAGCTAGGCTTACCAGCCTATAATTGCCAGGATCACCTCTGGGAGCCCTTGTGTTTTTTTTAATTGACATTACATTTGCTCTCCTACATAGCTATCTTACATAGTCATCTGGTACAGAGACTCACTTAAGCAATAGGTTTCATAACACAGTTAGTAGTTCTGCAGTTGCATATCTGAGCCCCTTCAGAACTCTTGGGTGGATACCGTCTGATGCTGTTGACTTCTTATTGTTTAATTTATTGATTTAGTTCCTAAACTTCCTGTTCTGATAAGTCAGTCTGGGACATTTCCTCAAACCTGTCACCTGAAAAGAATGGCTCAGGTGTGGGAATCTCCTTCACGTCCTCTGCAGTAAAGATCAATGCAGAAATTTTAACTTCTTTGCAATGCCCTTGTCTTTAGCACCTTGAGTATCCAGTGGCCACATGGAGTGTTAGGCAGGCATCCTGCTTGTGATGTACTTCAAAAAAAAAATTTCTGTTAGTTTTTCTGTCTTTTACTAGCTGCTTATCAAATGCTTTCTTGGCCTGCCTAGTTATACTTTTACCCTTGACTTGCCAGGGTTTAGTCCCCTTTTTATTTTTGTCAGTATGGTTTGATTTCTGGTTTTTGAAGGATGACTTTTTTCCTTTAATTGCCTTGTCTACTCTGCTGTTTAGCCATGGTGGCTTTTTGGTTTTTTGGCCCTCTTAGTATTTTCTTTTATTTGGAATTTCATTGAGTCTTGAGCCTCTGTTGTGGTATTTTTTTTAAATAGCTTCTGTGCAGCTTGCAGGCAAGTGAGGCACTTAACTGGCTCATACTGGGGTGTCTCAGTGCAGTAGAATGATCAGTACAATAAAAAAAAAAAAAGCTGTTTCTTAACTCTCTGCCGGCATTCACATAGGAGTTGAGGAGGCAAGTGATGTTTTAATCTGGACACAAATGAGACAGCTGTACTTTCTTTCTGATCCCTAGTTGGGTTCAGGTTCTTCAATCCCTGTGGGCAAAGTGAGACTAACCAAAAAG
>ML681994.1:3140689-3154008 GCA_007922195.1 Podocnemis expansa | reverse complement strand
CACACACACACACACACACACACACACACACACACACACACACACACAGACTTAGTAGTGTCTTTTTCTAAGCTGAACAGTCCTTCTGTTTTAACTCTCCCTTCCTACGGAAGCTGTTTCATCCCCCTAATCCAGGGGTCTCAAACATGTGGGCTGTATGCAGCCCCTAAAGCTATTTCTGGGGCCCGCAATGACACTATTGCTATGCATCTTTGCAGTACCATTGTATGAAAAGGTGTCAGTGGTGTGGCCTTTGGGCTAACGTACTAGTCCTTATGTGGCCCTGTACGAGTCCCCATGCAGCCCATGTGGTGATTTGAGTTTGAGACCCGCGCCCTAATGATTTTTGTTGCCGTTCTCTTTTTTCCTTTTTCAGTTCTAACATACTCTTTTGCAGGGCTGTAACTAGGCTGGGTGAATGGGTCAATGCCCCAGGTGCTAATTTTAGAGGGTACAGGGGATGGATCTGGCTTTCCACAGTGGGTGGCAATGGATCCGGATCCATCCCCAGCTGCTGCAGGGAGCTGGATCTCTCCCCGGCCCCCTCTAAAAGTTGGCACCTGGAACTTCTGGCAGCGCTGCTGCTGGGGCTTCTTATGCTGCATGGGGCTTGCTGTTGCCAGAAAATCTGGTTCCCTGGCACAGCCCCAGCAGTAGGGAGGCCCTGGCACTGCTGCCAGGTTGCAGGGATCTGGATCTGTCTGCAGTGGCTGGGGACAGATGTAGATGCCCCTGGGCTGTTGGTGGTGGTGCAAGCTTCCCGCCACCTCCAGCCGTGGCTGGGGACAGATGTGGATCCCCCTGGGCTGTTGGTGGTGGTGCAAGCTTCCCGCCACCTCCAGCCGTGGCTGGGGACAGATCTGCATCCCCCCGGCCTACTGGTGGTGGCAGGAGCTCGCTGCCACACGCTCAGGCCCCTGGCTAGATCAGGGCCTGGGGGTGGGGGCACATCTGGGGCTGCTTGCCACAGGTGCAAAAACATCTAGTTAGGGCTCAGCTTTTTAGAGGTGGTGTTCAAGTTGTGGATGGGGGTGGCTTTAGACAGTATGATATTTCCTGTTTTATTATCTAATCATTGCTCAAGTCCTTCCATTTATTAATCAGCCAGGAGGTCCATTCCCCCAGTCTGTTCCTGTCCCATGCCTCACAGCTCCCACGGCCGGATTCACTGTGCGGGTGGGCGTGGACCTAGGTGACCCGGGGGCAAAAGGGGTCAGTGGAGCGGGCAGGGCGGGCCCGGGGCGCTGCGGGCTGCTCTTCTTGCCACGGCTCGGGGCGGGATGCGGCTTGGCGGGAAGCTGGGGCCCAGCTGGCCGTCGGCGCGCAATTGGTGGCCAATGCTGCCGCCTAGTGCTGCTGAGCCGGCCTCGCGGGCAGAGCCAGGCAGGACGCGGCTGCAGCTGCCGCCCCGACGGCTCCCGGCCGTGCTGCGCGGGGTGTCGGCGCCCCTCTGCAAAGCCGCAGCCCCCCTCTCCGCGCTTTGCACCCCGGGGGCTCGGCCGCCTCCAGGAGTCTCCTCAGGACTTGAAATTAGCGGGGGTGCTCACTGATTTGGTGTAACACGGTTCCTGGCTGACAGCTGGGGGTTGTTGGGGAATTCAGGGGGTGTAGGAGGAGGTATGGGGGTGTTGGGGTGCTCACTGATTTGGTATAACACTGTCACTAGCTGACTACTGGGGGTGTTGGGAAATTCAGGGGTTGTAGGAAGTATGGGCAGAGGCATTGCTGGCACTGGGCACCTGGGGCATGTGCCCCAAATCTGGCCCAATTGGGCAGAGATCCAGGGCCCAGCAATGGGTGGCTGTGGCAGCCCCATCCCCAGCCAGGGATCCGGGGCCCGGCAGCCCATGGCGGGGAATCCAGCGCCCAGCCACCCACATCCGCGGCAGCCCCGTCCCCAGCTAGGGATGCAGGACCCATCCGGTCACAGCCGCTTCTGGCCCCCTCCCCAGCTGGGGATGTGGGGCCCAGTCTCCCGCGGCCGCTTCCATCCCTGTCCCCGGCTGGGGATGCGAGGCATAGCCAGCCATGGCAGCTTCTGGCCCTGTCCCCGGCCAGGGGGCAGGGTCTGTGGGCTGGGGGCAGGGCCTGCGCCCGTGCCCCAGGTCCCTACGCGGGCCAGTGACACCTCTGGGTATGGGGGTGTTGGGGTGCTCACTAATTTGGTATAACACTGTTACTAGCTGACAACTGGGGGGTGTTGGGAAATTTAGGGGGTGTAGGAGGTATGGGGGGGTTGGGGTGCTCACTGATTTTTAACACTTACTGGCTGACAACTGGGGGAGTGCTGAGAAATTCAGGGGGTGTAGGGAGAGGGTTGGGGGTGCTCATTGATTTGGTATAACCCTGTTACTAGCTGACAACGGGGGGGGGGTATTAGGGAAATCCCTGACAGGGGGAGCCTATGCCACCCACCCCTCTTGGGAGACCCACAGCTCCCCCACCAGTCCAACTCTTTCCCAAGGCAAGGCCCCAGTGGAATGGCTCTTCACCCACACCACTGGTGCATTTCCCTGCCCTGCTGTTTGACCGATTGGAGGCTGCAGCCTGGCTGTGGGGAAAAGGCTGCTCAGGCCAGGTGTTGATGGGCCTGGTGCTGTAGATGAGTGTTTCTCAACCTTCAGCAGGCCTGGCAACAGGTGGAGGTATTAATTACTTTACGCAGGATACCTGATGAAAACATTCTTGAAAGAGCTGGTAACAGTGGTGCAAGTTTTAATAGGCCCCAGTTGCAGCAAAGCTTTCAGGTGCGCTTTCAACATCTGCTGCTATGCTCCTGGAAGCTTTGTTGCTGCTGGGGCATTAAATTGCTCCTTCCCTCTCCTCACTCAGTCCACCCAGCATGGAGGGGTCAGGTGGGTCATAGAATACCTGCTCTGTGTCTGAGGAGCAGGGGCGTTGTTGGCACCTGGCACATGGGGTATGTGCCCCGAGTCCCAGCACCGGTGCCCTGAGTGTTGGGCCACCAGCCTGGCACCAGATCTCTGGCTGACAACGGGACTGGGAGCAGTAGCATTGCCTTTCCCAGTCAGCGATCCGGGGCCTGGCCAACCGCAGTGGTGCTGCCGCTCCCAGCCCAGTTCCCAGCCGGGGATCTGGGGCCGACCACCCACAACGACGGGAGCCCGAGGTGGGATCAGGCCCAGGCCCCAGGTCTTGCCCAGGAGCAGCGACTCTTCTGCTGAGAAGCACCAGTTTCCACAGAAAACTGATAGAGAAACACTGCCATAGACAATCTTCAAGAGAAGCAGATGTGTGGCACTACCAGCTTTCTGGTAGGGGGTGTCAGAAGCTGAGCTGTGTAGTCATAGAAGCAGAAGATGCTTTTGCAGTCGATTGGTCAGCTGGAGCCATTCCTAGTTAATTGTGGGGTGGCTGGAAGGAGAGAGGGTGGGGAGTGCCAGAGAATAGATGTGGGCAGCTTGCAATATTTTTGCCATCTCTAAAAATGTGCTCTTTTGGTGCTTAGTGCCCTTGGGCAATTACAAACGTTCCAACAACTATTAGGCTCAGTGGTGGTTGGCATAAAACCCCCTTTTCTCAGCTATGCAATTGCTCTTATTGCCCCTGCTACTAGGTGGAGCCTGCCTGTTACCTCCTGCCACCATCCCTGAGCCTGCTGCCAGCTACTAACCTAATCCCCTGTCCTCCCATCCTGGCCCTTACCCCCATCCCCCATCCTCAGACAGTTACTTAGTAAATTATTACTGAGCTTTCTACACTCCTGCTCCTGTTGCCCTCTTGCCTTGGAACGAACCCGTCCCTACCTGCGCATGGCCCAGCTCTCCTGTCAAAAGGAGCAGGACTGGATGGTTCTGAGGGAAGGAACTGATAGCTGCCATTCAATTGTATTACTATAATAAGGGATTGCCCCTGAACTTAGCACTAGGGTCAGAGTTGTGGGGAAGAGCTATTCGAGCAATAGCAGCAGTCCAAATATTTCTGCCGCTTGTCTAGCAGGAGTTGGGGACCTGTTAGGTTATAAATGGAGAGGCCATACAAGCAGGAATGACCCCACACCTTTTCTATACTGGAGAACCCACCAGAGAGAGTTGTGGCTAGAGGATGCAAGATTCTTAGTCCATGCTTCTGTGTACTCTGCGCCCATTGAAAACCAGAGTGAGATTGACTGCATTGCCCTTTTTAAATACACAAGGGCTGCTGCGGTAAGAACTTCAAACCTTGGAGGGACACGGTAGTAAAACTAGAAAGTGCTTTGGGCTAACTCACACTTTTTTTCAGCCTAGTAGCATCACCTGTTTTGGTACCTGGGGGGGGGGGTTGCAACTGCAGAGGCATAGAAAGAAATTGGCCTGCAGAACTGACTTAGTTGCTGTTTGGGTGCCTGCCAGGATCTCAGCTGGGGAAGTGCTCAGCTATTATTTCTCTTGGTACTTAAGGGAGTACTTCTCCCTGCCCCTCTCCCCCAAACAAAATATTTCAGTGAACAGTCTCTGTCATCCAAGTTGTTCTCGGATTGCATCATCTTTACTTTGATCCACTGTATTTTGCTACGGTATTCAACACAGTTACTAGAGAAATCAGGTGAAGTAATTTTCTCTCTCCTCACTGTTTCACAAGATCCATTCCTCCCCCACTGTAAAAACAAACACACAGGGATTTGTAGCACATTTGTCACTTCAGCCAAATGGTAAAAGGTAACAGAAAGGGCAGAGCTTGTCCAGGGTTTTCTGTTGGAAAAACTATGAAGCAATAACTGCATCTTCCAAATTAAAGCGCATTCTGGAAGAGAGAGGAAAGATTATTCTTTCTGATGGGGCAAAAAGCATCTTACAGAACAGCTCTTGTACAGTTGCTGGGAAGTTAGAAAAGTGTATATACTTAGTGTGTTTTAAACCAGGGGTGCTTACAGTGCAACTGTCAAGGAAAGAGAAAGTGGGTGGGCTTTTATTGCCACAATACATGTCATTTTCCTTTATCCCTGAAGGCAGATATAAGTAAATATTTTGCTGATAAAGTGTGTAACTGTTTACTCATAAAGTTAGGGGCAAGTACACAGGGTGATGTAAAAGTTTAGACACCTTGCAGTGTAGCAAAGAGAACAAACATCAGACAGAAGGGACAGAATTAAAAAAAAAAAGGTAGGGAAAAATCATTTAATCTTCAACTGGTGTAGCTATCTATGTAGAGAAATTAAAATCATGAAGAGACTTGACCTATTACAGATGCTTTCGTAGCCAGAACGTTTGTTTCTGTAGTAGAACAGCTCTGACCTCGGGTAGTAACTTGCATTTTGAGCAGGTAGGAGTGCCATTTAAAAGAAAAATCTAATCCTTTGTGCATACTTACAGGAGAAATATAGTAGCTGTAATGCAGTAGCCATGTTCTCTTAGTACTTCAGCTCAAATCTTCATTTAGTTGATAGTGAAAGTGTTGTGTATCTCAGTACAGTTCTGTGTGAAAATCAGTGTTCAGAAGCTGGATAAGCGTGTCTGGAGTGCCTGCTCAGAGCCTGTGAGTTGTCACTAGTATTAGTCTCTTGCTTTCATAAACTCATAATTCACTTCAACCTTTAGGAAACTGTTTTTCAGAATTATTCCTGTTTCATGTTCATTTCCCTTTGAAAAGGCAAATCAGATCTGGATTGGTTTGAAATTGCAATTGCAGTGCTACTTATGGCTGAACTGACATTTAGTTAATGTGTTTGGTCGATTTAATCGGAGGGGGGAAAGCACTATTGTCACTGCCAAATGTGGAAGGAATCTAAGTGCTGGCAGAGAAGCCTGTAAAACCCTCTCTCATTCTTTATTTCATGCTGCTTAGGGCTAGGGAATTCAGCAGGAAGGGCTCTATGGCTGGACACGGCAGGGAGCATTACGCAATCATACCAGCAGCATTGGCATAGTGCCTGGTAGATGTCCTTAGGGGTTCTTCTAATGCAGCCTTGACCATTCATTTCAGTTTATCAATTATCTTTTCTCTACAAACAGCAATATTAAAGAGTTGCTGACCAAAGAAGTGGATTTGTGGAAGAAGAGAGGGAGAAAACAAAAGAGCCCACTTTGCTTGAACCAGACTATGCTTGCAGTGAGACTCACAAATTTAAAGGAACACATACCTTTGACTTGTTAGTAGAGGCTTATGTTAACTTCCGTTTTCAATTCCAAAAACTCTTTTAGATGACTTGGCCACCCACTTCTCCCCTTAACCCTTCTCTTGCCACCTATCAACATGTTCAAAAGTGAGTTGTAATATAAATATGTAATATCTTCCACTTACAGCACTTTTCATCCTAAAATTGCAGAACTATTTATATTACTATCTCAATGCTTCTGTGATGCAGTTATCCACATTTTATAGATAGGGAAACAAGGGGCCTATGCCTGTATGACAAGCACCCGAAGTAAGGATTGTTGCATTGGGAGGAGGAAACAAAATGGGACCCAGTCAAGGCCAGCCCTCTCCTAACCACACATGTGCACCTTGTCAATTGTGTGGAGGAAACCCCTTCATCACCTAGTCTGGGGGCAGCAGAATGCAGGAAGTGCCTCCTCTCTCCACTTTGGGGGGAAAAACTGCAGTGAGGAATCAGCCAAAGACTCCAGCCAGCAGGAGCAGCTGCAAAAGCAGCCAAAGCAGTCTGAGAATTTTCTAGAGTTTTAACTGGACTTTCTCTGCTCCATGTTGGGTAGCTGTTTACTCCAAGCCTACCCCTCCCTCAGGGTCTCTTGGTCTCAGCTTCCCTCTGCATCTGCACCTCTTGCCCTCTTCTCTGTCTCTATCACCTTTCCACTTAGCTTATTTCCTCTTAATTAGACCCACCCAAGATCCCTCAGACAAACCCTGTAACTAACATGTCCTTTGCTGCCATCACATGGCTGACTGCTTGTGTGTTCATCCCTTCCCCCATCCTGTCTCTCTCTTGTCTGTTTAATTGAAAGCTCTTCAAGGCAGGGACCGTACTGCGGTGTTTGTACAGTGCCTAGCACAATGATGCCTTATTCTCAGTTGGGCCTTGAGCACTGCCATACCAAACATGATTAATAAAAATGACTGAAGTTACTTGGAGTTTTTCTGTTAACTTCAATTGTAAAGGTTAGAATGACATGAATGAATGAATTCCAATTCACTTCAAAATAGCATTTTTACTATTCTTTACCTCTACTTTCAAAATCATTTTTGATGGGCATTCTGCACTGACCCACCTCTGAGTGCAGGAGTGACTGGAGGGCAAAAATATTAATTCCTTCGTTACACTGGGGAATATGCTGAGGAGAGTAACTGGTCATTGGTTACTTTCCACTTCCCCTTTAGCAGCATCAGGCTTTTTATTAGAAGCCATCTCCTTACAAGTAAACACACACATTGCCCCAGCTCAGATTACTCCAAATAAGATTTACATTTAGGACTAAAAGAGCACTGTCATTTCTGAGACAGTAGTCCATTTCTAGAGGCACAATGTCTGCTGTTCTTAATAACACAGGACTTCAGGGAGGTTCTGGTTTCAGCGGAATTTCCTTAAGATTTTGGGACCTATTTAAATAGCATCTCGGTCTGCCTAGCTTGTTTGTGAAATGAAGCTATGAACAACGTTTTTGCCTCAGAGGTGTCCTGTTCCTGACTTTCGACTGGGGACTTCAGGACCCCCCCACACAAAATACATGCATGTGGAATTTTGATGTCTGCCTTAGGTCAAATATTATCAACGCTGACGTGACTGAAGGGGGAGAACAAATCATTTATAAACTTACTACACAGCTTGCTATCTGTATTTCCACTGGAATCAAGTAAGCCTGTGACTTAACCAGAACAAGCTACAACTTACTGTCCCTTTTCAAGGACCACAGCTAGCCGTATTAAATATCTACTGGTAACTGCAACACAGTCTGGAATTCCCATTGTTTAATAGGCTTCACCCATCCTCTTTTCAATCAAGAAGTTATTTTTGTTGAAAAGGAAGAATATCCCATACCTCTCCAAATAAAGGAAGATGAATATTACATCCGCTTTGTGATGGCTTTCCCCAAAGGGAACAATACAGTTTCTGTGATGAACTCCCAACAGAAAGCATGGTGGTTTTACAAAAGTAATCCTACAGCGGTCTAGGTCCTGGCTTTTCTCCCTGGGGTACAGGCAGAGGAGAACCCAGTGAAAATCTGCCCTTCTAACAGGAAGTGGACTTTTAGAAGGGGGGAGGTGGCTACAGCATGAAAGAAAGCATTATAAATGCTCTAGTTTCAGTCAAAAATTACATCAAAATATATAAATTAGACAGGCAGAACAGATTACAACTGGAGGCAGCCATAAACCCTTGACTAGGGCTGTACTGTGGACAGCTCATCTAGGTAGGTGTAGTTTGAGAGAAGCTTTGCTAGAATAGAATAGTTTGGATGAAACAAAGTAGGCTGCTAAAGCAGTAAAAGTGCTTAAAATGCAAATGTACAGGAACTCCACACCATCCCCCATCCCTCCCTCCTCTGGATGGAGGAAAGCAGCTTAAATACAGCCAGGCCTGGAGAGGAATGTTAAAAAGAGGGGAAGACTCACCCTCCTCCTTTCCATAGGGGACCCTCACATGGCGAGATTCAGTATGCATGACTGAACAAGCAAGCAAGCAAGGACAGCTCCTCTTTTAACTTTCCTGAACAATGGCTTTGCTCCTTCCATCATTTCACATTCTCTCAAGCCCCAACCCTTCTTAAAAAAAAAAAAAAGGGGGGGGGAGAAAGCCTTGCTGCCATACTTAGAAGGGAGAAAAAGCTTTGTTTCATGCCCTATAAACAGCTTAAGCCTCATCTCAAACAACAATAAAAACCTCACATCGTAGAAGTCTAAAGGGGACCCTGTCAGGTTAGAAGTCATACATTTCTATGGTACCAAGGACATCATAGATTATTAGAACAATTTTTAAAATTCATTTTTGTCTTAGTTCCTCTTTACTTTTATCTCAGTAGGGACAGTGAAAAAGTATAGTGAATTTTCTAGTTATTCAAGTCTAAGTTCTCATGCGTTAGCAAAAGACTGCAACTTCACGTAGTTAATATTGCCGGAAAATGGTTTGGGTCTTTCTGGGTGTCAGGAAAAAGAATGGAAAACCAGTTTTTGTGAATTCTGAAATGAAAATGAAATAGGAGCATTGCCATGTGTCTAACCTTTTTAAAATGCTTTCTCCTGTAAAGTTACAAGTTTGATCTGCTACACATTACTTTTAGCCTAAGTCACTTGGTAATAAATTGTATCAGTTGCAATTTGCCCAACCCCAAAGTGAACTGGTACCCCAATGTTAATCTCTACTTTAACTCAATTTATCTGTAGATGTTGATCAAGTTAGCTATTTTCATAAACAATATTGGTCCTTCCAGGAGCAATCAACACTCTTACAAACTTTTAATGATGATGTTACTAAACATCTTGCACAGGGGTAACCAGATTCTCCATTTCCTTCTACTCAGACCAAGTCACTGCCTAAGACAAGAGCACAGCCCAACCCCTCTATAAGCTATACAGCATGCTTGTCGCAACCAGTAGACAAGGTACCTACCTTTAAAAAACCAAAGACAACACACATACAGCTTTTTTTTCAAAAACATACTTCATATTTCCTCTTTTATTATATAAATATCAGTTTAACCTTTTACTGTAAGAATATAAAATGTTTTAAGAGGATCTTTGTTATTTTTTATACAAATTCACAAACAGTACAATTAATCCATAGGGGTTTCTGGGTTTGCTTTAACTCCATGGTCTGGCCTATTACTATGGAGGCTTTGAGTTTTTTTTTTTTTTTTAATAAAAAAAGAACAGTAAAGAAAAAAAGGCCAAGATTTGTTTCTTCAAATATTCATCACTTATTCTTCCTCTTTAAAATAATTAAAAAAAACAAAACCTAAAGAACCAGCTCCATTTTACTGACAGAACAGAGGAAAGACAGATGAATTTCAGTCCCCTCCTCTTCACACTGCAGCCTCAGGCTGTGCAGGCCTGTTCTGCTCCTCTCCCCACACAGTGACCTTTTTTTTTTTGTAGGTGACTGGGGAGGGAGGGGGAATATTTGCATTATATATATATATATGCATATATATATTTTTTTAAAAGAAACATCTTGCATGTCACACATTTCAATACCCTAATCCTTAGTATATGGATTCTCACATTACACATGTTTGTGCTAGAAGAAGAAAAAGAAAAAAAAAACAAAACACAGTTGGATCCCCAAGCCCCAATGGAGAGGGAGGAAAGGAGAGGCACAGCCAGAATGTGAAGGTGGGAAACCTTTAAAAAAAAAAAAAAAAAATACAAACCCAAGGGGCATCTTTCCAGTCTAGGCACAAAAATGTTTCTGTCTCAAAAATCTTTCTTGTAAGAATTCCAGGGCTTTTGAGGAAAAAAAAGTAAATTAAAACGAGGTAGCCAGACATTATATATATATTTATATATATAGAATATATTCAGCAGAAAAAAAAAGTACTTAAAAATCCACAAGAACAGCAACTTCAAATGTCTCTAAAAATAAAACCATGGAAGAAAATGAATACTGTAGAAAGAGAAAAGCTGAGAAAAACTGGGATCAATTACAGAATGTAAGCAAGTGGAGGATGGTGGTAAGAGGCTACTCTGTAGTAGTACTTTCTTGTATGCATTTCAAAATAAAATCACATCACAGTATCTCAAATGAAAGCAAAAATGAAGCCGGAGAGTCTTCTTTAAGTCCTCTGGGAAGATAGGAGCTGATTCTCCCCCCCCCCCCTTAATTCCCAACCAAAGGAGAAATTAATATGTGGCTGGATATGTCTTTATCCCCACTTCCAAGAAAGATAAGGAGGGAGGAGAAAAAAATGATAGGGAAAGTGTGTAGGTGAGGTGACTATCCCTCTACCACAGGGGGAGATTTGAAGAAACTGTGGTTTGTCTTCATTCCCAGTAGAGAAAGGGGGGGGGGGGGAATGGTGTCTTCATCTCAGGAGGGAGAAGTATTAGGAGTCTGTGCATCTTCATCTCCAATGCAGGGAGATGGCGAAAAGAACAGAAGGGCTAGACTCTCGCCGGCTACTCTGCAGGATACATAGGAATCGCATCCCCACACTCGGTTTGGGGCAGGGAGGGGGGAAGGCTGTTTCTGTATCCAATGCATGGTGCCCTAGTGTGGTGAGAGATTGTATTCGGCCACAGTGCAGAAGAGGAGAGAAGTAATGGGGGTGGGTTTGGAAATAAATGGAATATGTATAGCTGGAAAGGGCTACACCTGTCACAATCCCCAGTTGCAATGAGGGGGGAAAAAGTGGAATGATAACTGGGAGCTGTGTTTGTACCCAGTGCACAAGGACTGGGGTCAATGGCTATGGAAAGTGTGACTTATAAACTTTATGGTGGGGGGGGGGTAGTGAGGTGAGGAGAGGGTTATTCCCATTTCCATTCCCACCCTCTTACAGAAGGTCTGTTTTCCCAAAACCGAGCAGAACTGGAGGTGAGTAAGAAGAGGGGACTTTCTTCATCCATCCCTAGTGCATGAGGGGATGGAATCCGAGTCAGAGGGGGAAAGGGTATCTCCAGCCCCAGTGCATAAAATGGGGGGCCTCTATCCCCAATGCAGAGAAGGACGAGGAAGGGAGTACAGCATCCCCAGTGGAGGGCTGGAGATGACATGGAAGGAAGGGAGCTTCTCTCTCTTCCCCGTCCCAACCCGTGCAGAGGTTAGGGTGTGCGCTCTCTATCCCTCCCTCTTTCCGGTGCTGGAGTGGGTGGGCGGCATGGCTCTGTGCGCCCACCCTCCCCCTTCTCTCCCTCCTCCATTGCAGCAGTCAGTCAGCAAGTCCCTCCAGGGGGGCTGGAGCTCTCCGGGCGCCCCCTCCTCTCACCTGACCTTCTCACTCTCAGTCATTTGCCAAAGTCCAAGGTTGAGCACCTTGAGGCAGGGCAGCTGGGTGATGCGCTCCAAGCCCCGCTTAGTGATGCGGGTGCAGCCGTAGAGATCGATGCCCGTGAGCTGGCTCAGGTGCTCCGCGATGAGCTCCAGGCCCTTGTCCGTGATCCGGACGCACTGGCCGATGTTGAGGGTGCGAAGCCCGTGCATCTGGCGCACCATGCGGTTGATGCCCTCGTCGCTGATGTGGCAGGAGCAGAGGGAGAGGGAACGCAGCCCGTCCAGGCCCTGCGCTATGTAGGCCAGGCTCTGGTCCCCCACCTTGTCGCAGAAGGAGACGTCCAGGCCCGAGAGGCGCAGGCTGCCCATGGCCAGGTGCATGATGCCCGTGTCGCTGATGTTGTCGCAGGAACGCAGGTTGAGGCTGCGCAGGCTGCTCATGTGCGAGAGGTGCAGCAGCCCGGCGTCGGAGATGCCCCCGCAGAAGCTGAGGTTGAGCTGGCGGAGGCGGCCCAGCCCGCGGGCCAGGTGCTTCAGCGAGAGGTCGCTGAGCTTCTGGCAGTCCTGCAGCGTGAGCTGCTCCAGGCCCAGGCAGCCCTCGGCGGCGCTGCGGGTCATGCCCGCCAGGTGCCCGATGCCCACGTCGGAGAGGTGGCGGCAGGAGCGCAGGTTGAGGCTCTTGAGGCGCTGCAGGCCCCAGGCGATGAGCAGGAGGCCGGTGTTGGTGATGTTGCTGCAGCCGCCCAGCTCCAGCACCTCCAGCCCCTTCAGGTACTGGGCGATGCGGCCCAGGCTGCTGTCGGTGATCTGCTTGCACAGGCTGAGGTTGAGCGCCCGCAGCGAGCCGATCTCCGCCACGAAGGCGTGGCCCAGCCCGTTGTCGGTCAGGTTGTAGCAGCCGCTCAGGTTGAGGCTCTCGATCTCCGCCATGCCCTGGATCACGTAGCTCAGGCTGCGCCGCAGCGAGAGGATCTGCACCCGCCGGATGCCCCGCGCCGCCAGGCTGGGGAAGAGCGAGGGGTTGGCGCGGCGCAGGTGCAGCTTGGCCTCCACGCCCCGCCACACCGAGCGGTGGTAGGCGGCGTCCCGCCAGGCCGTGCACACCTGCGCCGCGCGGCCCTTGTCCCGCACCTCCAGGTAGCCGAAGATCATGGCCAGCAGCTCCGGGAAGAGGCAGGAGATGTGCGTCTCCATGGCACGGCCGCTCCGCCCCGCTCCCGCTTCCGCTGGGCCCCCGCTGCTCGCCTCCGCCCGCTGCCGGCGCCGGGGCCCTCACATGGCCGCGCCCGCTGACAGGCGGCGGCTGCTTGCGGAAGGGGCCCGGCCCGGCTCCGGCCGCCGCCTCTAGCCCCGCTCCGGGCGGCTCCCGCGCCGCTGCAGCCGCTGCGCGCCGGCCGCCCCGTGCCGCATTGTGCCGCTTCCCCCGGGCGGGGGCTCGCGGCCCCGCCGCCGCCGCCGCCGCCTCCTTTGTCACGCGGCCGTTTGACAGCACCGGCGC